>MU226447.1:177860-189861 GCA_018584345.1 Thuja plicata
TTTTAATTAAATTAAATAGGCTAGGGGAATGGGTTAATTGCAAGTGGGTATTTGATTTAGGGATTTATTTAATTCCTTTATAATTAAATACTATAGCCATGTTTGATTTTGATTTGATTTGATTGATTGAAATTGATTTGAATTGTATGGCTATAATAGTTAATATAAATTAGTGATAAAAATCACCTAGGATATTAAATTGATTTAAAGAATTATGCCAAGTAGTAACAGGGTCGTTTGGACATAAATCAAGGGTATGATCACACTTAGAGAAAATAGGGTCCATAGTTGCGATAAACCAAATTCAGGTGGTTACAGAAACTAGACTTTGTCATCTTACCTTTTTGACAATTTTTGCACATGATATGCTCAGGATTACTCATTGTCGGGAAGCCTCTGACATTCCTTTTGTTGCTTATCTTTATCATGTTATCAAAGTTCACAAGACATATTCTTTTGTGCCATAACGATAAGTCTTCATTTCTAGCCATCAAACAAGTGGTGTTAGTGTCATCAAAATAGAAAATGTTACCTTTTGTCTGCTCACTGGTACCAATCAACCTTCCTGATTCATTGAATATCTTTGCCTTCTTATTTTCAAATGCTACTCTGTAACCTGAATTGTTAACTGAGAAACACTTAACAAATTGTAATTCAGTCCTTTAACCCAGTAAGCATTTTCACATTTTATCAGGTTATTCAACATTATGGTTCCTTTACCTTCAACTAGACAAGGTGTATCATTTCCCATTCTCACTGAACCACCATTATAGTATTCAAAAGTCTCAAAATTTTGTTTATCACCGGTCATATGGTGAGTGCAGCCACTATCTATGATCCAGACATCATTTTTACTAATTTTAGATATGAGTGCAGTTTCTACATACCTTTCTTCATCTTCATATGAATCATCCTTCATGGCTACAAATACCATCTTAATGTCTTCTTCTGATTCGGTGTCGCTGTCATCAACTCTTCTCTTAGCTAGGTAACAAGATTTATTCCCTTTGTCCTTGTAGTCTCGAGTATCTCTCTTGTCAGATTGTCGGTTGCTCCGGTATTCTCTATTTTCACCTTTATCAAACTTCTTCTCATAAGGTCTATCATTTCCTCAGTCATCTTTTCATCGGTTTGGACATCTTGCAACAAAATGTCCATCTTCTTTACAATTGAAACATACAAGTGTTTCAATTTCATCAAGTCCTTGATCCTCATTATCACTGTCACTATCATTTCTAACAACATGTCTATGACTTGAGTTACTTATCTTTAGAGAAGATTTGAATGAATATTCTATAGATGGTAAGACACTATTGTCAAAGTTATTCATCTCAAATGAAATTATTCTACCAATCAGACTATCTAGAGTAACTGTATTGTTTGCAACTGCTCTCATTTATTGAATAGCAAAAACTCTAATAGCATAAACAAACAATAAGATTCTTAAGATTTTTATTACCACTATCTCCTCTTCAAGTACACCTCCAACTCCTTGGATAACATTTACTACCTCTTTGATTCTACAACTATAGTGAGTAATATTTTCTCCTTCTTTCATCCTTAGGTCATCAAACCTCCCTCTTAGGCTTTTTGCCTTTGCTCTGAGTACATTGGCATCTCCTCCATGTACAAGCTTCAACTTATCCCACATTTGATTTGTAGAGGTGCGGGTTTTGACATCTTCAAAATCAGCATCAGAGAGTGATGATGCAAATTCTATCATCATGCAGTTATGATTATGCTTGACTCTTAATTTCTCAAGAGTATGAGGTCCTGTAGGCAACACATATTCAGTATCTAAGTATTGATTAATATCATCTCCAATACCTGATAGGTGGAGTCTTATTCTGCTTTGACATGATGCAAAGTTGTCTTTATTCAATTTGGGCACATCTCGTCTATTCATCTTGTGATCTTTTGCTTGAGTTGTTAAACTCCCTTTCTAAGCACACAAACTCTGATACCAATTGTTAGTAATAACTGAGAGGGGGGGGGGGTGAATTAGTGGCCTCAATTATATTCCAATAATCAACCCTTAAAACTTAGTACCACAAAATTATACCTCTTGTTATCTTCAGTCTTATAAGATGAATGCCTCCAAATAATTATATCAATTTACTACTCCTCAGAATGCTTTGTAAAACCTTCTACTGTAGATTTATCGATTAGCAGTCTGTCAATTTACCGAAAGATAGTAAATTATCTAGAGTATACCGATCAATCCAGTTAAGTTAAGTGTAATGCAAAACACTGAAGTAATGACTCATAAACACATCGACACATGTATTTTTAATGTGGAAACCCTGTTAAGGGAAAAACCACTTGGGACCGGTAAGCCAAAATTTTCACTCTTCTGAAGTGAGCTCAGTGAAGAGCCAACCCTGTTAAAGGTTACAAACACATTGTTAGGTGTGACCTTGTTAGAGGATTTAAAAGTTTAGTCTGTCACTTGATATCGGGCATCTCTATGCTACCATCCTTGATCAAACACTCACTTGGCCTGTCAATAGGTATTTGGCATCTCATGTTATGTTTATTAATAAAATTTTTGGATACTCCATTGGATGTATCTCAATATAGAAAGGATCTTTAAATTCTGCTTGGTTAAGAGACTTTCTAAATCAATGGTTAAACTGAAATAGTATGATCTGTTCACATATACAACTTATACTTGCAGATTTTTCAGATCTATTGTAATCTTACAAACTATTCTGATAAATATAAATCTGCTTATACCTTTGCTCCACTTTGATTCTGCTCGGTGATGTTGTGCTCTGTTGCTCGGCGTCCACATAATTCTTTAGCTTTTTGCTTAGCTTGTTGATCAGCACTGTATGAATTTTCTCTTCACCAATTTCTCTTCAACATCCTCTTGTTCATTCGTTCACCCACACCAATTCGTAATGAATTGAGTTGTCTCTTAAATAGACATGATATCACTGTTGTTAGGTTCTTGATCTTCTTGATCTTGGCATGATCCACAATTCCTCTCCAATTAGATTTAATGCAAAACTCCTATTTTATCTTGCTAAGATATTCTTGCCAACTGGACAAATTAGCTTTAAATCAATCACTTATCTCTGGCTTATCTTGTCAATGAAAACAATGATAACTACCAGTTAACTCTACACTTAGCTCTGCCAGCTAGATATTTTTCCATTTCTGAACTCTATTTAATTTTGGTTTAACTCTTTGATAGCGTTGGTCAACACTCTAGTTCTCCTCAGGCTTCTCCATTGGTTTACACTAAGTTTCTGGTCATCGGGTTTGCTTGTGATTCTGCTCGTCAGTTTTCTTGCTCGGGCATCACCATGACTTGGCTGTCGGTGATCTCTATCCATCGAGTTCCACTGACCGTCAATTTTTGTAGTCACAATGTGAATGCTTGTCTTTTATGCACTACAAAAAGCATAATCTTTATCTCTCTGATCCTTTGAAGTCTTTGACACTTTTATTATAACCGATTAGATTATATCAAGTTGACATCAATGACAATACAATCCATTAACTAATTTAATGTCTTGCATTATCTTTCTGCATTTTGGTTATCAACTTAACATCTTCAAACATTCAATCAGTTACATGTCATCAGGGTTGGTTCTTCGCCGAGCTCACTTTAGAAGAGTGAAAATATTTTGGGTTACCGTTCCCAAGTGGTCTTTCCATTAATAAGGTTTCCACATTAAAATCTATGTGTCAAACATGTATATGGTTCATTGCATTGATATTTTTCTTTACACAGTATTGAAACTGGATTGGTCGGTTAACACTAAGTTTATTTACTGCTACTCGATAAAGGCTAGAAAAGACAAACAATATATCTTACCGAGTAGTTTATATTGTTGGAATTACTGGAATGATGTACTAAGAGGGGAGGGGTGAATCAGTACGTCTAAATTTTTTTATGTGATTGGCCCATTAACCTTTGTGTCATCAAATTTGTATATTCACCTATCTATCTGTTCATCTTTCTTTATGTAAGTGAAATCATAACATAGGTTCTTTACATGTGTAAACATTCAAGAAACATACATGAAAGTAAATAACACATAACACAAGATATGATATCGTAGAAAACTCTTGTTAGGAAGTAAAAACTGCGGTGGGGATGTCACCCACAAAACTTCACTATCTGCAGATAAGAAGGGAGTCAGTTAAGGCTTACAATTTGATCACTTCTGATGATCTACCCTGATAGGAGTATTATAGTGGAGACCTATTAGGATCTACTTCATTTTAAGCTCTAGCAACACCGTTAGGTGTACACTTTGTTAAGATATTTGTCAAGAACTGTTAAGTCCACCTTCTACTAAAGGATTTATGATGTGATGCACTTGTTAGAATGCAACTACAAATTATAAATGTTGATATGATAGTATATGCAATCTCTTAATTGCTGATAATAGATCCTATAAAGCTTACAATGTATATGTAATCACCTTGAGTGATTGAATGATACCTTGTCTCTGCTCGTCGGTAGCCTTGTCTGTGTTCTTGAGAACAGATATGATCTATTTTTGAACTTTGCATGAATTCACTTATGCTGCTTAGATGCTCTTCATGGCTACAATCATTTGTCAACTCTATGTCTATTACAAAATATTGAACATCTATATATACTAGTTTCTAGGTCCATTCTTGATTCACGCTTTTCAAGTTAACTCTAGATCCAAGGTTTACAACTTGACCTTGATCTTTAGTTAGTTATGTTTTAGATCCATTGGGATGCTTTAAAACATTTACTATATACTTGCTTGACCCTCAAGTAATGATTTAAAACAAATTAAAACTCTATAAATAGAATTACAATGTTTTATCTAACGTGGAAAGTCAGATCCACTTTTTGCGGGTTCTGTAACTGACTGTCGGTTCTGATGCTCGGGCTGCTCTGTCAGTCTGTCAGGTTTCTTTCATTCTTTGCTCTATCGGTCTTCTGCTTCGTCGGTGTCCCTATATGGAATTGTTCATCAGGTTCCTTGTCTTTTCTGCTCTGTCGGTGATGTACCGAAAACTATATTGTCAGTTTAGTGATTTTGGATCCGTCAGTGATGTACCGAAAACTATTTCATCGGTGATGTCCTTTATGCTTTGTCGTCGGTTCAACACTTGACAATGTTCATCGATTAATTCTATACTTAGCATTTTCACAACAAGCATTGTCATCTCGTCAGTTATGCAGTGTGCTGTCTGTCGGGTATGCCTATACCGATGACCTTTATCATGTTTTTCACTTAAGTATACTAATGGAAAAACTTAATGTCATAAATCTCCCCCTTTGACATTAGTATCAAAAATTGATATGTGCAACATACTTAATGTATTAGTATGTACACCTATGTATACTTCATCCTTAGTCATTTTTCTTTTAGTCATGAAATAAATCCCCCTATGCATATGCCGGTAAGTGTAAGTTTATGTACATATAATTGCCTTCCCTTTTTTTCTTTTTCTTTTTCTGATATTTGATATATTGTACATATCTATTCCTGCTGTACATACAACATACATATCCTTTTCCTCCTTTTTTGATAATAAGGGCAAAGGTACTTACAACTTGTAAAAAATGTGGGAGTGTGAGGCTTTGATTTCCTCCATCATCTTCTCCCATTTCTCCTTTAGATGTTCGAGATCAATGTGCTCAAGTGATATCCTCACATGCATATTATAGATGCTATCTACCACAGACATCTCTGGGGTCGAGATCAGATTTCTTGCATCTGTAATGTGTTGTTGCAGAGTAGTGAGGTTTCGCAATATGTGAGCCTGCAGCTCGATAACCTCATTTCTAAACCACGTCTCTGCATCCCATATCTCTTGTCTTAACCTATTTACCTCTGTGATCTTTTCATGATGCAACTTTATTGCATTTGCATCAGAGGTTAAACTTTGTGCACTTGCTGTCAGATCTGAATCTAATTGGGACAACTTTTCACCATTCTCTTTTGTGAAATTGTCAAGTGTGTACATTTTTTGAACTAAGGTAATAGCTTCTGCAATAATTGGTTCTAATTGACTTGCTAATTCAGAGAGCTTTACCTTGTTTTCTGCCACTTCTTGGCTTATCTTCTCAACTAGTTTGAGTTGATACTTCTTCTCTGCTTGTTCTTCCATTGCATGCTCTGCATCTACGTTTTGATTGGTGATGGCATCGGTAAGAACTACAATTTTTTCCATGACTGATATGTCATTTTTAACTTTTATTTCAGGAACAATTTGATGCAGTATATCCCTAGCTTTGTCAAGTGCTTGAGCTTCCCTATGTGCTTTTCTCATTTTCTCCTGTAGGGCTTTTCGTTGACATATCACTCCAAACTTTTGAAGTGTTTCAGTATCTAAAGTTGTTACATCCCACTTGGGTATTTTGATCACCTCATCAAGTGTTACAACCAAGATGTCTTTCTTTATTACTTTCTTCTTCTTCTTCTTTTGTTGGGAGATAGATTGGTGAACTACCATTTGTAAACCAATTGATATGGTAGGTGAAGGTCAAGAAGATGAAGCTTCTTGTTGCTTCTATTCAGAGTCCACTTGTTGGTTGTGTGAAGACGTCTCTTTAGTGGCCTTGGGTGTATCAACAGATTTTTCTTCCTTTTCCTTCATGCTATCATCTTGCTTAACTTCTTCATTCTTTTGTTTTTCTTCATCCTTTCTCAATGTTTCATCCTTGTTAGTATCTTCTCCTTTATCTTTTTCAATAAACAACTTTTGTTGAGTGTCGGTTGCATCCTTCATCTCTGCGTCTATATCCTTTTGTGTGTTTGATGCATCTTTAGTTTCATCATTACCCGTGTCCTCGGGTATGTTATCATCTTTCTTAGATGATTTCTCCTGACTAGAGTTAATTTCAATAACTTCTATCAATATTTTCATGTTGGTCGGAGTGTTTACCTCTGCAGTGTCAGTAAGTGTGTCCTGTCTGTCGGTATCACCTTGTGCAATAGTGACATCTTCATCTTTTTGCACGTCTTCTACAGGGTCTTTTCCTAAAATGTCATTAATGATATTATCCAGCCATGTTTCATCATTGACATCCTCATTTATGTTACCTTTTATTTTCAATTCTTCTTTGGTAACCTCTACTTCATCATCCAAGTCAATATGAGTTGGGCTTGGTGGAATTTGGCTTTCTTCACTCTGATTTTTGTCAAGAGTAGTGTCGGGCCATACCTCATTTGCAACTTCAGTATTTTTGAGGCCTATTGTATCACTCTCTTCTCTGTCCAATTCCACTGATGAATCATTCTGTGCATCTTTGATGATGATGTGTTCTTTCTCTGGGCTAGCTTCCTGAGTAGGCTTTTTGAGTACTTTACACCACTTCTTGATGGTTTCCTGATCTAGCTCAATTAGCTTCCCTTGAAGAAATTTGTATGCTCTCATTTTTGGTGAGAATTCCTTTGCATATTTCTTCATCATTTCATCTATCTCTTCCTTCTTTGATTCAGAAGGCATACGAGTAGCAAACATTCTTTCTCTTATCTATTTTTCTTGATGAAGTGCAAATGTCCATCTTGTAGACAATCTATTTGATAGATCCTTGGGTACTTCATATTCCTTGAATTGAAGCGGAACATAATTATGTTTGCACATTTTAGATATTAGAGCGTCTTCAATTTTATTTTGATCCTCTGGATCAAATTTCAACCATTTCCTAATGTTAGGATCTGAAATAGATTGTGATTCTGAAATGTTTTTACATATTTCATCAATGGTTTTATGAATCAAGGGTTCTTTCCCTTTTTGTACTTCTATGTCAGCTTCATCCATAGATGAGTCATCTAGATCTTCTCTTGTTCTATTTAACTTCCTCCTTTTGGTTTGTTTTTCCTTTGGTGAGACTGGTTTCCTCTTGTAGGTTCTCACTCTTCCTTTCTTCAATGGTGAAGGAGTTGCTTCCTTTACTATTTTGCTTCTTGTCCTTGAAGCAACTATTGTCCTTGATTTCTTAGGTGGAGGAGGAGGTGGTGAATCTGACTTTGTAGCCTCTGAATCACTCTTTTTTGTATCTTCACCAATGGGTGACTGACCCTCAGTTTCTTCCTCCTTTCCTTCTATTTCCTCTTCACCTTCTCCAGTAACTGCAAATTTCGTGGTTAAATCCTTTACCATTTTATTCTTCTTGTTTACAATTTTCTTGACAATGAGAGTTGACTTGATTTTTGGTTTGGCTTCTTCATAAGTGCCAAATATTGGTTGCTTGTTGTCCAATGGTTCATTCAACAGTGCCTTGATGCATTTTGCAGCTTGTCCTGTTTGGATTTCATAATCTAGTGGTGATAGCCAAGATTTTCTAGGTACTACTGGTTTGATATAAGTAAAATCAGTATCTACCATAAAACATATATCATCTTTGTGTTCTTCTATCAAAATCTATGGTATCCTTGTTCTTGCTTGCATCTTTTCCTTAAATCCTTTGAAATATTCATTCATCAAGTCATCACAATCTGTACCTAATGATTCTATGTGCTCACATATCTGTATGGTGACTGGTTTGCTTATGTCCCATACTACTTTGCCTATGGAAGGAAAGTATTGTTCAAAGTAAAATAATATGCACATAATAAGAGAACCAAACTTACAAGTGTTTGTCCTTGATGACCTTATGGTGTTCGTGTTATCCTCAAGTTGATTTAACAATATTTTTGCAAGATCCATCTTCTTTCCTAGTTTGATGATCTTGTAGGCTGTGCTCATAGCAGTGCTTGCTATGTTGTTCATTCTACTAGCCTGAAAGATTTTATATCCTACCAAACATTCACCAAACTTGAGTTCCTTGTCGGTGATGGTGCTAACCTTGAGACCTCTTTTGTCTGATTTTGCACCTGTTAACTTT
This sequence comes from Thuja plicata, assembly GCA_018584345.1. Classification (NCBI taxonomy): domain Eukaryota; kingdom Viridiplantae; phylum Streptophyta; class Pinopsida; order Cupressales; family Cupressaceae; genus Thuja; species Thuja plicata. Next base: position 186,694 of record MU226447.1, read on the forward strand.
TCCACTTCCTTCATGGATGGGTGCTTGTGAGCTTTTGGCTTGTCAGTTGTGGGATATCTAGTAACCACATGAATAACATCTTTTGTTATTCGTTTAAGCTCATCAAGCCATAATGTCTGGTTATGCATTCTGCTAAGAACTATCCGTATCCATTTGGTCTTAAAAACCCTAGGAAAGTGTAATGCATTTGTCAGACCTTTCACTTCCAGATGCTTATGCTCTTCTTTTAGGTTTCCAGTGTCATCACATAGTGCCTTATAGGACTTATCTAGGTCTAGAACTCCTAATTCTGAGATCTTACAATGTATATAGGACCTTACGTCCTCTACCAGCAAAATCGTAGGTGGGATTCTGGAGAATGCTCCAGAATCATCAGGTTGCGATGCAATTTCTGGGTGTAACTTGTATTTAGGTTCAACACAAGTAATATTTCTAATAAGATTAATTGTTTTCTTCTTATCCTCTTTCAACTTTGCTGTTCTTGAAGTAGATGCCATCGTATTTTAAAATTTAGGGCTTTCCGTAACTTAAATACAGTGCGGTCGATGATTGAAGGTACTTACTAAATCTTTGTGATTGCTCGTGAATCTATTGAGTCATGTTTGAATCTTGCTGATGTCGTACTTAAATCTGCTCTTCAATCGCTCTGCTTAGCTCTGCTTTGTTGCTCAAAAATCGCAGGTGCGAAATGAGTTCTTTCGTCACACTTTTATAACTTTTTGTGCCCTAAGTTGTCATTGATGCCCAACAACTCGTCGGTGTACAAAGACTGAGTTCATCGATTGAGGCATAAATAACATCTTCGGTGTAGGCGCAAAGTTTTGGGGTAGCTAGCAGCTTTGGTGATTTCACCGATAATTATCAGTAAAATGGCGACGATAACTTCTGTCGGCTCAAAGATTACCAATGTCTGTCGGTTACACTTAGCGACTTGGCTTTTGTGTAATGCTCGATACATTTCGGTAAGTAGTGTCAACTTTACTGTGTGTGCTCACCGATGCTTATTTGTACCCATTTACTGATGGAATTATTTTTCAATGATATTATAAATAACAATATAGTGCATCTTCAATAATGTTAATTTTGTCAATATGATCAATGTGTAATGGAACCGATGCATAATATAACTTGTCATAATGCAGTTCCATACTTACTTGTGCAACTTAGTTGGGAATTGTGATGCCACCAGATCCATTGGATGGGGTGTCATCATTTGCGTTGCTTCTTCCAGCACCTTCAGTGTTTGTAGCTTTTCTCCACATCTTGTTTCTCATCTTCTTGATGTCATCAATGGTTTTTCCATTGGGATAAGTGCTTGTGTCTATCAGTCGATCTTTGTAATCTTTTATCACATGTCCAACCTTATGACAATGTAAACATGCCATACCTGGATTGGTCCATCCTCTTGGTCTTCTAGTCTATTTTCTCATACAATTGGCAAAGATATGACCATACCTTCCACATGCTGTACAATTTACCCATGTGTTATAGTCCCAAACATATGAGTTACCGACTCTTGTCAGTTTATAGCCATTATCAGGTTCTTTTGGTATCCATGCTTTCTTGTTCTTTTTCCAGCACTCCTAATGTGTATGTCCATTCATTTTGTAGGTAGGACAGTACTTGTTCATGTAGGCTTCCTTCTTTGGATTTGTCACCTTGGATTTGCATTCATGTGCCTTGTGTCCTTTCTTGTGACATTGATAACAATTACCAATGAAAGTAGATTACAATTGAGGAATACCTTTCATTTTGTTTTTGCAAATGTTTGAGGTGTGGCATGGTTTTCCACAATGATTGCATGACAACTTCTTGGTTCTTGGAGTTGCATAAGCATTCTTTTGATCTGATTGATTAGATGATTCTCCATTGTCGGCGTACCCTAAACCTGTGTAGTTGTTGGCTCTTCTTTGTCCGTCAAGAAAATTATCCATTCTTTTATTGCTATCTTCAACTTTCTTGATTAATTCATTGTGCTGATTCTAAATTCTGACTTCATGCTTTAGCTTTTCATTCTCTTCTCTTAGCTCATCGATGATCTATATTCTTTCAATGAGTTCAGTGTTTAATCTGTTTGCCTATTGACTCATAAGAATAATCTGATTGGTAATCTCATGGTGATGATCAGTAAGTCTTTGAATCTCTGATTCTTTTTCTTGTATCTTCTCTGTGATTTTCCTCCTATCATCAATAGCCAATGTTCTTTCTGATTCAACTTTTCTTGAATCATTCATGACATCAATCATTTTTACCATCTGAGTCTCTTGACCAAATTGCAGCATCTTGATTTGCTCTATCAGATGTAGATTGACCTCTTGTAGACTTGTGATCTCTTCCACTGATGTGTCTGATGCTTTGCTTGTTGTTGATTCAACTGAGTTGAAGTAATCTAGGTTCTCCTCTTCTTGATAATCTTTTTCATTTAGCCTAGTTTCCATGATCTTTCTTTCATCAAGCAAATTTCTCATGCTTACTCTCGCCTCCTTGTACTGCTCATAGTAAATATGAATTTGTAACTGCTCATTCTCAATAGTCTTGTCCAGTCTATACTTTTCCATTATCTTGATCTTTTCTCTTAAGTCTTTAAGCTTTTCAAGAGAGAGACTTAGCTCTGATACCAATTGTTGGAATTACTAGAATGATGTACTGAGAAGGGAGGGGTGAATCAGTACCTCTAAAACTTTTTATGTGATTGGCCCATTAACCTTTGTGTCACTAGATTTGTATATTCACCTATCTATTTGTTCATCTTTCTTTATGTATGTGAAATCATAACATAAGTTTTTTACATGTGTAAACATTCGAGAAACATACATGAAAATAAATAACACATAACACAAGATATGATATCGCAGAAAACTCTTGTTAGGAAGTAAAAACTGCAGTGGGGATGTCACCCACAAAACTTCACTATCTGCAGATAAGAAGGGAGTCGGTTAAGGCTTACAATTTGATCACTTCTGATGATCTACCCTGTTAGGAGTATTATAGTGGAGACCTGTTAGGATCTACTTCGTTTGAAGCTTTAGCAACACTGTTAGGTGTGCACTTTGTTAAGAGATTTGTCAAGAACTGTTAAGTCCACCTTCTACTAAAGGATTTCTGATGTGATGCACTTGTTAGAATGCAACTACATTATAAATGTTGATCTGATAGTATATGCAATCT
>MU226447.1:189911-255737 GCA_018584345.1 Thuja plicata
TTACAATGTATATGTAATCACCTTGAGTGATTGAATGATACCTTGTCTCTGCTCGTTGGTAGCCTTGTCTGTGTTCTTGAGAACTGATATGATCTGTTTCTGAACTTTGCATGAATTCACTTCTGCTGCTTAGATGCTCTTCGTGGCTACAATCATTTGTCAACTCTATATCTATTAAAAAAGATTGAACATATATATATACAAGTTTCTAGGTCCATTCTTGATTCACGCTTTTCAAGTTAACTCTAGATCCAAGGTTTACAACTTGACCTTGATCTTTAGTTATTTATGTTTTAGATCCATTAGGATGCTTTAAAACATTTACAATATACTTGCTTGACCCTCAAGTAATGATTTAAAACAAATTAAAACTCTATAAATAGAATTATAATGTTTTATCTGACGTGGAAAGTCAGATCCAATTTTTGCGGGTTCTGTAATGACTGTCGGTTTTGATGCTCGGGCTGCTCTGTCAGTCTGTTGGGTTTCTTTCATTCTTTGCTCTGTCGGTCTTCTGCTCCGTCGGTGTCCCTATATTGAACTATTCGTTAGGTTCCTTGCCTTTTCTGCTTTGTTGGCGATGTACCAAAAATTGTATCGTCGGTTTAGTGATTTTGGATCCATCGGTGATGTACAGAAAACTATTTCGTCGGTGATGTCCTTTATGCTTTTTCATCGGTTCAACACTTGACAGTGTTCATCGGTTAATTCTATACTTAGCATTTTCACGACAAGCATTGTCATCTCATCGGTTATGCAGTGTGGTGTCTGTCAGGTATGTCTATATCGATGACCTTTATCATGTTTTTCACTTAAGTATACTAATGGCAAAACTTAATGTCATCATATATTTGTTAGAATTATTTAAGGCATACATCTTGATGGACTGAAAGATAAACATAGGATATTATTTTTGGTTGGATTTTTGGAATTATTTTAAGGCCACTGATTCACCCCCCTCTCAATTATTCTAACACATACAAATTGTATGATTGCTAAAGCATTTTTGGCTCACAAAATACTCAAAATATAAACCAACATCTACTTTACATAGACTTGAAAATAAAAAATCTGTGTCCATTTTGCAAGGACTAAGCAAGAGACAAAGCAGGTCTATGAATAGGAGGTCGTGACCAGTTTTGAGGTATGGCTAATAGTTTTTGTTTTTTTATTGCTTGGTTTTTCTGTCACATAGATTGCTCTGTAGCGTGCTAGTTTTTTACTTGGCTGTTAAAGCAATCTATTGGTTGTATTTGATTATTTGTTGGTTCTATTTTTTTTCTATTGGTTTGGATTATACTAAATGATATAGACTTCATGATAAACATTATTTTTGAAATTGTAGTGCAAGCACACCGTAAGGAAGGAGTTAGAACAAGCCAACAAGAGGCAAAAAAAAGTTTTGATATATGGTAGGTGGCTTTGTTTGTATTCTTGATTGCTTTATTTGTAGCCTAGTTTTTGATTCAACTATGCATTGTTCAATATGGTTTAAACCAAAAACCTATAATAGACACAAACTAATTTTGTAATTGCTTAAATATATTTTCCACAAGCAAAACTATTAAACACTATGAACAATAATATATGCTATAGATAAATCAAGTAATAAAAGCCAAAAAACCATTCATCCGAGCTCAAAACCTTTGATTGTGTCTAAGCCCATTGTTCGTCCATTACTTTGACTTGCCTCTACCTAGTACCAATTGACCATTTGAATCCTATATACACCATATAAAGAAAACTAAAACAAAGAAATATTTTTCATAGGTTTGAGAAAGGAAAGTTTTACAGAGGAAAGTTTTACAAAATACAAGCGAGCAATGACACAAAACAAATGTGTGACGCAAAGTATATAAATACCCCAAAACTATCGAAAGCACAAACTAATTTTTGCCATTAATAAAATAATGCATAACCCTCTAAATGCATCCCGACTCCTGTATAAGTACAACCTATTTTTTTCTCTCATTTTTGCACATTGTCCATACTATATCAAAACTAGAACAACTGACCATTTTAATCCCGCAAATGTCATATACAGGAAGCTGGAATGAACAAATACTTTTCATAGATTTCAAAAAACAAAGTTTTACAAAATACGACTGAGCAATGCCACTAAACAAATCCCCGAAGCAAACTTTGTAAATACCCAACACCCAAAATTTGTGCAAGACACAAACTAATTTTGTAACTACGTAAACATATTCAGGCCATGATATAGGGAAACTCCAAACAAACAAATACTTTTTTACTGCATCAAGACAACAAAGTGAAAATAATGAGCCCTTTATTTTCTCCCAATTTTCTGCATTTTCCTTACTATATAAAAAATATACCAACTAACCATTTGAACCTCGTACACACCATATACAAAAAACTAGAACGAATAAATATTTTTCATAGATTTTGAAAAGTAAAGTTTTATAAAATATAAGAAAGCGATGCCACTAAATAAATGTGTGAAACAAAGTTCATAAATACCCATTATTTGTCAAAGACACAAACTAATTTATGCCATAAATAAAATAATGCACAACCCTCTAAATGCATTATGAATCCAATATATGTGCAACCCTTTTTTCCTCCCAATTCAACACACTGTCCACACTATTTAAAAACAATAGAAACTGGCTATTTTAATCTTGTAAATGCCATATATAAAAATCTGGAATGAACAAATACTTTTCATAGATTTTAAAAACAAAAGTTATAAAGAATACAACTGAGCAATGCCACCAAACAAATCCCTGAAGCAAGCTTCATAAATACCCAACACCCAAAATCTGTAAGACACAAATTAATTTTATAACTGCTTAGACACATTTGGGTCAGATATAGTAAAAATTCAAACAAACAAATACTTTTTCACTACATTAACATGACAACAAGAAAACAATCATCATAACTCTAAACCCTCCTTTGCCTAACTCTGCCTTCGCTTCATTTCATCTCAACAACTTTTTTATGCAAAAATGAAAATCATGTCTTTAAATCCACCAAACAACCAAAAAAAACACATAAATCACTTTAACAACTAAGCAAAAAATTGTCACAGTAAACACCAAAGTATGCAATAGATAAACCTAGCAAGGAAACAATAAAAACCATTCCAAGTACTTGAAATCTAGCTCTGACTCTCATTCACAAACCCTACTCTACTCCTTTTCTGCTTGCTGAAAAAATGCAACAAAACCAATGCGAGTCGGGAAAATCACACCGCATTTACCACTGTTAGAGTTCGCATTAACCATAACGACAAGTTCCATTTACCACTGCCAAGATATTTACTCCACCAACCACTAATTATGGGTCCCCTCTTTTTTCTATTAAATTTTTATATTTAAAACAAAAAAAAACTACCAGAAAAAAATTAATCGACCAATTAACTAATTTTAGAAAATCTCAAGAAAAAACATTTTTAAAATTTACACCATCCATACTATACAAAAACTATACACTTTGACCAAAAATTTATCCCCCTTTAAATTTCTTTTTTTTCAAAAATTCCCCCACCTTTGAAAACTTAATAGACCACTTCTATAAGAAAACACTAGTTCCTTTATTAATTGAATAGGGAAGCAATGTGAAAGTTTAATTTTTTAATTTTTTCCGCGAAATTCTTTCTTTGATCAATAAAACTCTATAGAACGATGCTTACAATACAAATGCTAAATGGTTGGAAGAAAGGGTGTTTTATTTTTTATGGAGCTTTTAGCTTTAATAATTCCACAAATCAGCTTTGCTTTTTCATTTAGTCCCACTAAATTGTCAGTGTGAACTGCAAAATTCAATAACATCATTGTGTTCTCACTATCGTCGTCGTTTTTCTTAGGTCTTCTGAATAAAGTGCTGCGGCTCTGTGCTGCATCTCATCATATCTCTGTGCTTTGCTTTTCTCTTAGAATTGTTGAGAAGGGAGGGCAGAATAAAAATAGCATTGCTCATATGATGTGATGTGATGTTCAGTTAATTAGGAAGCATCAAATGGGCACAGAGGAAGCAGCTTCTTCTCCGTCGATGGGCATAACTCTCAAGGAAGGAGAGCGGATATTAGCACCAACAAGGAGGCCTGATGGCACTCTTAGAAAGCCCATCCGAATCAGAGCTGGTTATGTTCCCCAGGAGGAAGTTGCCATTTATCAGTCCAAAGGCGCCCTGGTATTAATCAATCATCATTTGTTTTCTTCCACTCCATTGCCTTAATCTCCTCTTGTGTTTTCTTTGTGGTTGGTTTGAATCTGATTTAGTAGCAACTATAAATGCCCAGTTGAGAAAATCAATGCCTGAAGTCCCACCTGGGTACGACCCAATAGCAGATACCAAACAGAAAACAAAGTCTGCTAAGAGGAATGAGAGAAAAAAGGAGAAGAAGCATCAGGTACAATCTTATTTGCATCCACTTCTAGTTTAGGAAAAGTTGAATTAGGGCACATAAGTTAAGCAACATCTAGTTTGATGCAACTGGTTAGGTCTGATTTTTCATTGCATGATCTTTGCCGCATCTTTATATCAATGGAAAAACTGGGTTTATCAACTTAATTTGAATTGCAACATTTGGACTTCGAGCTCTACCCCCTCAATTGCCTTGTGCAGGACTACAGCAGATTCCTACTACAGTGGGGATGCATCCTTTATGAAACAGATAGGGGGACCATTTAACGGAGAAAAGTTTGTATAAATGTAGAATAGCTGGCAAATTTATTCATTTCAAAAAATCAATTATAGGTGTTAGAGGTCAATATTTCAAGAACAGCCTAGAATCTGTTACAAATAATATAATTTGAATCCGAGTCCATTTTCAAATCCTTCTTACTGCAATAACGTGGCATAACTTCAACAGATTATACGGCTATGTCACGGCGTAATGTGACAAATTTACAAACTTTAAGAATCTGGGCCAAGCTTATCACACAATGTGTTAAAGGGGACATTTAATATCATCGAAAATTACCAAGCCAAACAACATTCATGGTTGATTCTGTGCAATTACAAACTGCTTATAGAACACACTAGGCGTGAGTATATGGATAACTATAATTCTTTGAAGAAGAACGGATGATTCTCACTGGAGTGATAAACCTGATATCACTATGATAGGGAGGATGGACTGGTGCAGGTCCTGCAGGAAGCAATAGACAATCAACTTATGAGGTTTTGGGAATAAATTACCTGGTTGAGTGTAACCCATTTGAGCTACAGGACCATTGGCTGTGGTCACATGCCCAAGTTTTGATTCAAGGGATATCCCTAGCGAGTGAGATTCCTTATGACAAATTTTGTACAATCTAGTGCTAGTGTACACAATAATAGATATGATGTTGGGAAGTCCTCTCAGACTAGCAGACTTAAACGTATAAAAGGTAACTTATAATCTGAGCTTCCATACATTACCAAACTACAGTGTAATTGACTATCTTCCTAGGGGTTAAATCATACCTTCAACCTTTTCTGTTTTATGAACAAACCTTATTCTTTATAGAAGTTGAGAAACCTTCTGAAACTGGGGAGGGCTAAGCTTGATCCACTGGGGAGGGCTAAGCTTGATCCTTAGTGATTGAGATTCTCATGAATTTGTTTGTATATTCTAGTGCTAGTGTACACAATGTCATGTTGGGATGTCCTCTCAGAATAGCAGACTTAAACGTATAAAAGGTAACCTATAATCTGAGCCTCCATGTATTACCAAACTACATTGTAAATGACTATTTTCTTAGGGATTGAATCATACATTCAATCTCTTCTGTTTCATGAACAAATCTGCTCTTAATAATATGATTGTTCAGGATTGTTTCTCTAGGCTTTCTTTATTCAGGAATCATGACCATTCCGTTTAAATATGGAAACGAACAAGACTTATTTTCAGATAGATTTTTTCCTGAATATTTTCCTGGAAATAAGCATTGTCTTCATGGGTAATGCTATGGGTTCATCGTTTTGTGTTGAGAGGGTGCTCATTTTGAAGAAATCCTATTCAAGTTACTAGATATCTTCAAGGTCAGATACAATCTATGTGAATAGATGGCATGGATCCAAGTACAATTTGAACTGGATATGTCTCTAATACATCCTGAGATCTTTTAGTTGTACACGGCTATATCTGTCCTCATACAGAAAAAAGTATGTAATATTGAGCCTACTTCATCAAACCAGGGAAAACAGGGCTAAAGAATATTATATATGGTATTTTACTTTTTTGAATGTTCTGGTTTTTGGCAATATTTTGGAAGACTTGTACAAATATTGTATCGTGGATTTTGAAAAAATTGCAATATCCCTACAAGTGTTATACCTGTATGGTGTATTGCGTACTCTGTACACATCTATGCAACTTGGATGTTCATGAATGCCCACAATAGGCCAATGGGGTTTCAGAGGTACATTTAAGTTTTTAACAATAAGTAGTATTTAAAAGAGCACTTACAGTATTTTCTATTTGAGAAAGAAATCAGAGAGGGTTTACCAGAAAAGTGTAACTCCCAATATAGTAAACCATATAAATTTACATGACTGACTGTAAGCAGACAAAAGTCTGTGATGTATGTTAAAGTGAAATGAACCATTCCCGTAAAAGAAAAACCAAACAATAAAAAGAAGAGGGGCTTAACATTAATTCCTCAGAAACATTACTAGGAACAAACCCAAGAAAATCATCCTGTGAACTGGCTATTGATCAGAGTGCAACCTCTGTTAGCACTATTTGTGTGCTGGCATGCCACATATTTCCATGGTACCACCATGTACAGGAGCATTAGTGCATTGTACCTCCACATGCAAAAGAAAAACCAAACAGTTAAAAGAAGAGGGGGATAATCCTCAGCAACATTTCAGGATAATAATTAAATACACTTTATTTTTAGGTTGGTATGAAAAATGTTGTGAAATGTTATGCATGCCAACAACAAAAAGGAGAAATTGTTTGGTTTTAGCAAACTTTACACTTGTTATGAATTCCAATGGCAATATGGACCGATATATCCATGAATTTTATTGATGGATTGCCTAAGTGAAGGGGCAAATCATTTGTTTGGGTGGTGGTTGATCATCTGCCCAAGTGTGCTCACTTTTGTTCAGTGGCTCATACTTATCACACATTTATTGTTGCCCAATTCTTCCATGATAGAATCTTCCACCTCCATGGATTACTCATTTCCATTGTCTCTGACCATGACCCCATTCACTAGTATCTTTTGGCCAGGTCTATTCAAGTTGTAGGGAGTGCAACTAAAAATGACCTTGGTATATCACTTGCAAACCTATGGTAGTCCGTGTTTCCGGGAGGGGGGGATGGGTTTCTGAGTCCCCGAATATTTGAGCCATTTTGGGGACGGCTATATAAAAAATATGTAAAATTTTGATTTTTAAATATTTAGGTAAATTTTAAATATTCATTTGATAATCATAACATTAATATTTGTTAAAGCATGCATATATGCATTAGAGAACCTTAATATATAACATTTGTGTTAAATTGAGAGTTCGCGTGAGAGCCAAAGTCAAATATCTCCTAGGAGCTAGTCACTTGTTCAAGGATTCTCTGTAACAACAAGTTGTCTGGAATTTTCTGTAAGATCAGAGCTGTAATTTTACTCTATGTTAATCTTTGGAATCAGAAATGTAATGCAGAAATTGAATCATATGAAAGACCATATTTCTTGTTGCTGCAATTAGGACTGACATATGTAATTTAATGTGTATGAAATTTATCAAACACTTGTGCACTATTGCTGAGGGGTGGGGACTCACAGAAAGAAACAAAAAAATATTTTTTAAAGCATTTGAGTGTTTTTTAAAATGTGCTGGGAAAAGTAGGATGATGGACTGTCCCCTTTGAGAATTGCTATCGTCTCCGTGTTGCTGGGATGTTTCCTGCTGTTTTCCAGATTGTAGAGACTGCTAGACCCATCCCTCCGTCCTCGGGATGTCCCGGAAACGGGGAAGTGTCAGAAAGGGCTGGAGACATGTCCCTGGGTTTCCTTACTGCAAACTGATGGTTAAACGAAGAGAATCAATAAATACTTGTATACTTATTTATGTTACTTTGCTTTTAAAACAAGAAACACAAATGGCTACTCCTTGCGGAATTGTGCTACAATACTTATACAATTTTACCACCAAGATGATGCTGTATGATGTTGTATGGCCAACTTTCACCATCATTCGCTTCCTACTTGCCAAGCAGTTTCGAGGTGTAGGTTGTCAATTCCACTTTTCGCAGTCGAGAGTATCTCCTTCGAATTCTTAGGGACAACTCGGCCTTGACTTAGAACTGTATGAAATAGGAGGTCAATCAACATCTTTTTGAGTGCACATTCATTGAAGGGGACATGATTTTCCTAGATCCTCAACCATATAAGTGAACATCTCTCAAGTTTACAGGTAGAGGGAAGTTGGCACCCCAATTCTATGCACCCTTCTAGATACTATAGTGGGTGGGCAGAGTGGCTTACAAATTGGATCTCCTTTCATCCTCCAAAATACATCATGTTTTCCATGTCTCATGTCTAAAAATCTTCTTTGTAAACACATTCACATTTCTTTAGCACTTTGAGCCACAGGCTATTTTGGGCCAATGATTGTGCTCGCTTCATAATTTATCACAAAGGTTTTGCTTTAGTGGCAAGGATTGCAATCAGAAGAAGCCATTTGGGAACTTTTCCACTGGCTTCAACGATAATTTGCACAATTCAAGCCTTGACGACATGGCTTCTTGATGCAGTCAAGCTTGGAGGATCCAATAAAGGACTATCCAAACTTGCAGCCAACAACAAGAACAACAACGAAAACCAAACACAACACAGATATAAAAACTTATATCAACTTATATTATCTCTGAATCTCAATCACATGCAACATGTTGGGCTGTAAGGCCTTCCCGGTTATGGCCAATACATCAACAAATTCAACAAGATCTCGCTGGATCCAACTTCACCAGCCTACCCTACAGCTAAGTGGAAGAAACCAAATCTAAACTTGTGCTCGCAAGCCACCAAGCAGTCCTACAAGTTTCTTTCTTACCCACTTACTACTGTCTGCTATCAACTTGCTCTCCCCTCCTCTGATGTCCCTAAAATGCTACCTACACACTCCTTATATACAACACAGCCACAAGTCGGCTTCACAAACAAATATTAAATGACAGTTGGCCCAATACAATCGTCGATGAATCATATTAAATGACCTAGTTGGCTGCAAACAAATAATAAATACATAGAAGAAAGCACCAAATCAAATTCAGGTCCACACAAGACCCAATTTATCAAATCCGCACGCTTCAAAACTCTGCACGATCTCAACAACCCCCTCAAATCATGGATGCAATCTCCAATGTCCGCCCAATCCATAAAAGCCAGTCGGTTAACTCATCAACCGAGAGCCCCAAGTCGGTACCAGGCACAAACAAAGCCACTGAGCCTGTTCGGTGAATCAACGCTGCCAACAGACACCGAGTCCATTCGGTGAAGCAAAACACTCCTTCCATCGAGAACCGAGCATTGAAACGACCGAGAACAACCAAACTCCATCGAGCTCTGCCAACTCACCTACCGAGCACCAAATAGAACTTAAACATATTTTGGTCGACACAGGATTGCCAACTTCCCTAGGATGCTCCTGCATCAGACACCCCAGGTGCGAAAAGATGTTCTAGCAACTCCACAAACATCTTCTGGGATTCATCACATAGATCCCAAACTGATTCTTGATACACATGTCCTCCAAATCCTTAACCGATACACCCATGCCTCGGTTCTTCTTCTGCTTCCTCTTACCACTAGCACTCTCTGAAGTGCCTTCAGATCTCTGAACCTTAATGTCTGCATGAACCCCTGCAATCATCTCAAATTTTCTACCAATGCTCAAGTTCCTCCTTCCTTTGTCTTCATTCTTCAAAGGAATCAAAATAAACTTCTGTCCATCTTTTAGGATAGTAAAGAGGTTCCTCTTACAGTCATGAATAGCCTCTCTATCATACTGCCAAGGTCTCCCAAGTAAAATATGACAAGAACTAATCTCCACAATGTCACATAATACTTCATCCTTATAAGAACCAATGTGAAAACTTACCATGCATTGCTCCTTTACCTCTACTGCATGATCTTCTTGTAACCAACTTATCCTATAAGGACAAGGATGTTTCAACCTCCTTAAACTAAGCTTCCGAACCATCTCCTCAGAGACCAAGTTATCAGTACTTCCTCCATCAACAATCATCTTACAACATTTATCACCAGACTTACACACAGTCGTGAACAAGTTCTTCCTTTGACAAGAATCAGCTTGTTTCGTGGTCAACAATGTTCTCCTAAGTAAAAGATTCACACCTTCTATTTCAGGTTCATTCTCTGCAACTTCATTCTCCACAACATTCTAGTGACTACCAACCTTCTTGTCTGTATGGGGACATTCAAATGACCGATGTCCTTATTGATATAACAGGTACATTTGAATACACCTCTACCTGCCTTTCTCCACGGTTCAACAGGTTTCGGTTCCTCCTCAACTCTCGGTTTATCCTTTACTGACTACTCTTGCTTCTCTTTCCCTCGGGAGTTACCTTGATGTCTTCTTTTCAACTTATCTTCTGCCTTCAGTGCATACTGATAAGCATCCTCAACCAAACCAATATTCAACATGCCAATCTCATCATGGATATTGAATCTAAGACCATTAACATATCTGACCACCTTTTCCTTCGAAAGCTCCCTATGTCCAGATCTAATAGTCAACTTGTAGAACTCCTCGGTAGAGACTTTCACACTGAGATCTTTCTGCTTCAGATTCTGCAACTTCTTAAACAACTCAAGTTCATAGTCGGTGGGTATGAACTTAGCCTTCAACCTTGTCACCATTAATCTCCACCGAGTGATTTTCATCTCACCTTCTTCCTCCCTATCTCTCTTTAACTCTTTCCACCATAAGGCAACATGTCCTTTCAACTTAGTTTGTGCTAACCTCACTCTAAGAGGATCTCCAATATCTTCCAGCTCAAAGTAGTCTTCTAATTCTCCAATCCAATCAATCAGGTCCTCGGGGTTCAATGTACCTGAAAAATTAGGAACTTACATCTTATGACTTGTATTCAACCGAGCCATAGATCTTTCCAACCGATCAACTTGCATCTCTACTATGTCCAACACCTTCGGTAGCAGCTTCAAAATCTTTGGCAGCTTCCTCATAGCCATCCTCTGTTCCAGGGTTCCTCTGCAAACCAGTAATAGCCCTCATGATTTCAGCTACCACCTTATTCTTCATCGCTGCTATCTCAGATCTAAACCTTTCTGTCACTTTCAATTCCACCACATCAGAGAGATCGCCCTAGGGTCCAATCTTCTCGGAGGCATCTTCCCAGATCTTCGAAAACCCTCTGCAACAAATCCCAACCGACCACCTTGTGACAACCTCCGAACTGTCTGCAAGTCAGATTGCAACCTGCTACCTCGCACAAACAGTTAGACAAGTTTCACAAGTCTAGTAACACAAACCTGCAACCTTCACTCGAACCAACCAGATCAACCTCGTCGTAATAACGAACCAACTTTGATACCACTTGATGCAGTCAAGCTCAGAGGATCCAATAAAGGACTATCCAAACTTGCAGCCAACAACAAGAACAACAACGGAAACCAAACACAACACAAATATAACAACTTATATCAACTTATATTATCTCTGAATCTCAATTACATGCAACATGCCGGGCTGTAAGGCCTTCCCGGTTACGGCCAATATATCAACAAATTCAACAAGATCTCGCAGGATCTAACTTCACCAGCCTACCCTACACCTAAGTGGAAGAAACCAGATCTAAACTTGTGCTCGCAAGCCACCAAACAATCCTACAAGTTTCTTTCTTACCCACTTACTACTGTCTGCTATCAACTTGCTCTCCCCTCCTCTGATGTCCCTAAAATGCTACCTACACACTCCTTATATACAACATAGCCACAAGTCGGCTTCACAAACAAATATTAAATGACAGTCGGCCCAATACAATCCACGATGAATCATATTAAATGACCCAGTTGACTGCAAACAAATAATAAATACATAGAAGAAAGCACCAAATCAGATTTAGGTCCACACAAGACCCAATGCATCAAATCCGCACGCTTCGGAACTCTGCATGATCCCAACGACCCCCTCAAATCATGGATGCAATCTCCAATGTCCGCCCAATCCATAAAAGCCAGTTGTTGAACTCATTAATGAGACCCCCAAGTCGGTACCGAGCACAGACAAAGCCACCGAGCCTGTTCGGCGAATCAATGCTGCCAACAGACACCGAGTCCGTTCGGCGAAGCAAAACACTCCTTCCACCGAGAACCAAGCACCGAAACGACCGAGAACAACCAGACTCCACCGAGCTCTGCCAACTCACCTACTGAGCACTAAACATAACTTAAACATATTTGGTCGACACAGGATTGCCAACTTCCCTAGGATGCTCCTGCATCACTTCTAAAGGGGGAGAATGTGTTAGGAGTTAGGACCATTTAGAAAATTCAGACTTGATGCAGACTTGGCAAGTTGATTTTTGACTCAGCCTTGAACTTGGTGCCCAGAGTCAGCTAAGACTTGGCAAATTGAAAAATCATGAAATATAGAAATTTTAAAGAATTTAAAACTAATATCATGCACCCTCTAATAAAAAAACTTTAGGACGCAAAAAACTAATCAAATAGAATTTACTTTGATCACGTACACAACTATGCTTTCATCAGACGAGCATAAAAACATATTTAAATGAAAGAAGCAACATTTTTAAACATATAAATATTTTCAATTGTTTTAGGTGTATAAACTTAAAAGTCATGGATTATGATATTGACTTCATCAAAAACAAAAATCACGTTACGGAGACGTGAACTCTGGTAGAAAGGAGCTTGTATTGCTCAGCCCAATGTTACTAGCTCTATTGGAGTCATGTGCTTGTATCTCAGATATGTCTTTAAATGCTGTTTTAGCTTTAGGAGCATTGCTTAGGATAGGGTTTGACTAAACAAACTAGTCGTATAAACGTAATTTTATTACTAGAAATTTAATTGAGAAATAAGTTTAAAGAATAAAAATGATGTTTTGCCATTCAACATGGCCCAAAAATATTTTCATTTTTTGGTTTTGAAAACTAGAGTAGGGATTTGGAGGTAGTGCCCTTATTGGGATCAATTGGCAGCGTCTCTTGTGGGGCTCTGTAGGCACTGCCCCTAGTGGGGTGGAGGGGCATCACCATTTTTCATAATTTTGTCACTTTTAACCATCCTCCAAAAGTCCTCCAAACCTTTATTAAACACTTGACTTACACACTTCAACATTTAAGCATTTTCAAATTTAATTCATTTTTTCCCCTGTTTTTCATAGACCTGGCCAAGTCTACCTATTGGGACTTGCCGGGAACCCGGTCGCGAGTCCGAGTTATCAGGCCTTAGTTTGGTTTGCTTGGCTTAGAACTTGTCAAGTTTGGGTAAGTCACGATGTGTTTTGTAACTATGGTTAGGACACTTATGCCCTAACCCTTTACTATTCTCAGCATTGTAATAATTTTAGTATAGTTTTTCAATTAATAATACATGTGGATTTATCCCACATGCATCACATAAAGTTGTGATAATGTAACGAGCTCATTTTAAGTGGTCAAATTTATCTCACATTGGTTGTATCCTGCAAGTCACTTCCTTTGAAGACTTTGTATCAATGCTGTAACAGGGAGAAGATTACCTACAAATGATATTTTGTAATAGAGCTTTGCTCTTAAGGAGGTTGCCCCCTCAAAGAGGCCTGTGATACTTGTTCTCTGATACTTGTTCTCTCTATATATTAATATAAGTATATTTGCAGCAATTTTCTGAGCAATTTGTTCCGCTTCACATGTTAATTTTCTGTTTGATAATATTTTGTAGGAGAGATCCCAACACAGTAGTCATGCTTTGCAATGCATGCTAAACATTTATGCTGCCAACATTTGCAACTATTTTGCAGATGTAATTATTATTAGTTTTGCGTGCAAAGGGAAAGTACAAATTGGCAGTGTAGTCAAAAGGGACAGATGCCAATCTCTCATTGCATTGTCTCCTTTTGCTATAAATAGAAGCTCCTCTCCTTTGTGGTGGATCTTTTTCCTCTGTTGTCCGTTAGAAGTCATGATAGTTAGTTCTTTATGGTCTTGCAGCTCTGTATTGTGACGATAAGGTTGCCTGGGTTAGTGAAACTTACAAGGAGTTAGTACTTGTTAGCTCCGGTTATTTTGTTAATCATATACTGAATTGCATTTCGTCATTCAGCTTGAGAAGCTGGACCAATGGAAAGGTGTGTGAAGATTGTTGTCAAAATCATTTTATATCAATGAACTATAACAATTGGGTCAAGTTCCGTTTATAAGATGTTTTACTTGGCTTGATATTTTTTGTTAATTGAGGGATGACTCAAAATACTTAAAGACATTCACTTTTATGAGCATGAGATTGGCCACTTGTTTGATCACATGTACAGTTGGTGGGCCTTTTTCTCTTTTAAGGCAAAGTTCTTGCAGTATCTTATTATAGGTAGGCATGCTTATAGCAGCTTTGGCAGAGGGGACTTTTGGCACATGTTCTTGAGTTCCCCGACAAAATCAAACTCAAGTTTTGGCCCCCCTCCTTGAAGATTGAGGATTTTAAGAAAAAGGAGGAACAGATGATGCAGGTTTCACAAATGGTTGAGGTGCAGGAAATGGAATTTTCTCCTTAGGATTGGGATCAGGATGGGAATCCATAAATTCCTTTGGTTTTATGATAATGGGATGAGATGGTCCTTCCACTATCTGTCCATATCTACAATTGAATCCATTTACATCCATTGCATTCACCAGATATGTTGGATATCTTGTCATTTCATTATTATAGATTGTCTCAGCTGGTTCATCGTTAGGATTTGGGTTCAGCCAAGGAAGCAATTGTTGAGCTTTAGGGGGTCATGATGATGGTAATGGATGATTGTTGGGTGGTGGTAGCAAATGGCTTTGTTTGTATATGGAAAGTTAGACTATTGTTGTGGCCAAGATTGTTGACTACCTTGTGTAGTTGCTGCTATTGTTGAATTTGTGGTTGCTGATATTGGTTAGGCTATTGCTAGCCATAGGGGGGTTGTGGTTGAGGATAACAATTAAAAAGAGATCCCATTTGATTATAATAAGAATTGTTATATTGAAAATCTTTTGGCATATCTTGAGGCTGTGGCCTTGATTGCCCATGAATAACAAAGGGATAAGTTCATATCTTGAGGTTGTGGCCTTGATTGCCTCTTGAATAACAAAGGGATAAGTTCAGCAAGTGTATACAAGGTAAAGTGCTAGGGAGAAAGAAGTATCATCCTAAAGAGTTCCGACCTATGTTTGATCATGAAAAAAAAACATATATAGCAGCTCGTATTTCATGGAGAGCCAAGATTCTTGTCGCTCAATTAAGAACCAACTCTCATCAACTCCGATGTAAAACAGGGTAGTGGAAAAGACCTAAAGAAGCATGGGAAGAAAGGGTTTGTATTTTTGTACTATCGGGTTAGTGGAATAAAAAACACTTTATTATAGAGTTTGATGCCTTCAAGGACATCAGAGACAAGCATGCCAATATAATTACAGCTGTTTCCTGGCACAATTTATTCAGCAAGGAGACTATTGAGGAGATGGGGGTGCTCACCATCTCTTTGAATAGGAAAAGGATTGAAATTCAGAAGATCAAATGGCAAGGTTGGCTGTCCCATAGGCTCTTTTTAGCCTCGTGGATGTTAAAAGTTCTTCTTCTACTTCTTATCTGCTTTTTCTTTCAGCAGCAACTCAAGTTTTGTGATCTTGCTAGATTCTTGAAGGCTTGAAACCTTATTTTGATTAAATGGGCAATTGCTGTTAGGGTGTTGCTTACAACATATGGAGCAACATGTAACTAAGGCTTTCTCAATTTTTTTGTTCTTTCCTCAAGAATATACTGCCAGCCCGAGTAGCGATAGAATTAAAGAAATTAGTCTTGAGGTCCTCTAGTAAGTCAACAATTTGCTTTCAAGTGACTCCTCCCCACTCATGTTGTTTGAGAAGCAATTCCTGATTTTCTTGAATGTTTTGAGATAGAAAGAATAATATTTGGAAAAGCTTGCAAATCTCTTCAATAGGTAAATGAGACACGTTGCGAGCTCGTATTAAATTAAGAGCCTCCATGTAATCAGTACTAATGCACTGAAGAAAGATAATCTTAAAAGATTCCAAGTCTAGCATGTTTTTTTGAATGCTGCAAGTTAAACAAAAGTCTTTCCATATAATTTTCGAGTTCCTCTTCTTCCTTATGATTCATATGAAAAATATCATCTTTGATATAGAATATTTACTCACGAATCTCTTGTTCGTTATGAAACAAGTGTGTATAGTGTACCCACCAAGCTTCATGAACCAGCATAACACTAGATCCTTTAATGTGGCAAGAAACTTTTTGAGCTTTTGTGCATCGCTTATGTAACAATAGCTTGGACATAACATGTGAAACGGAGTAGGAACATATCAAGATCGTCACTAGCAAGACCATAGAAATTCGGCAGTGTTGAGCATGGAGTAATTTTCATACGTACTTCATCTTTCAGTAGGTTAGTGTGAAATTGGAAAGTGACTAGATTAATAGGAGCGGGAGCTCAATTGGTGCCTACATCTTGATCTTGATTAGCCATACTAGCTACCCATGAAGCCTCAAGAGCTCTTCCCAATCCTGCTTATCCAAATCAGATTTGTCAGTAGTATGGCTTAATCTTTCGATTAATTTTGTTGATCTCTCAGTGGCTTCAACAACGTGTTCTGTTTTTTGTTTGTGATCTTGTAGAAGTTTCTTTCCCTACTGTTGCACTTGTACAAACGTTAGCATCTGGGTAGTTTGGAAGGAATATTCCCATATTATCTCTCCTATGATTCATGCACATCAATGAGTAATTTCAAAACAACATGAACTAGAGTTAAACCAAGGCACTACTGGCTATTCCTTGACAACCTTGGTGTGCTGGTCCTAATGTAATCTGAGCAGTCTTGACATCAATTCTCCACCAACATTGCTAAAAATATAGGGTTTAATCGTGCCCTTATTGGACTGAGTTTGCAAGTGTGGAGAAGGAAGTTTGCCACCCTAGAGATTGATGAAATCCCAAGGAGCGATTCGGTCCTTGTGCCACCTTACTTCTACTAGCGCTCTGGTGAGCTAGGGTGATCGAGACAACTTAATTGATGAAGGATATGTTTTAGAGTTTAAGTGAAATATTGTGCGAAATGTAAGAACTAAATTAACTACACAAGACTAGCAGGTAACAATGTTTTGATTATTGGAAATAAAAAAGCCAACTGTTAGGATTAACTGCTAGGCTCCGCGAGCTCATTGCCTTGGGCACTCGCATGAGTCGAGGACGACAACGCGGATACAAAACGTCTGTGCAATGCGCTCTCGTCTTGTATGGGCAGCACACAGAGGACAAGGCCAAAAGTCAAGGCAGAAACTATCAGAAAGCAAACTAAACTAATAACATAAAACAGGAAATGCGACCATATAATGGAAATGACAAAAATTAAAAGGACTAATGGAAGAAAGATTTTCTCACAACGAAGAAGAGTGATGAACTTGATGAGTTGCTCCACTTCTTCCTCCTACGAAACTTGCATACATGGAAACAAGGAAAAATGGTTGGGTTTTGTTTGGAGACTTGCCTTGGTCAAGTCCTTGCTCTGGTGTTTCCACCTCCACAACGACCATATAGACAAATAATTAGTGATAGATAACCCTGAGATAGTAGACAACGATAATAGAAATAACAAGATTATAAGCCTGATAAAGAGACTGTGATATGCTTAGCAAAAATAAAATGGAATGGAGTCAGAACCTCCCTTTTGAAGCCATAAAGCCGAAACTCGATGGAGCGAAGGCGAGGTGATAGAGGTGATGGAGTCAAGATGTGAGTGTTGAGATGTTGTGCAAAGAAGCTGTCCAAGATGCAAGCACAAGCTCACTGGAGTGTAGAGAAGCTATGAAATATGCTTAGAGAGATTGAGAGAGTGTCCAAGAAGTAGTTCAAAACTCATCCTTTAAGTTGGTTGGACAATTCTTAATGTCGGTGGGCAACGGTAAGAGGTGTTACATTATAGGAGTGGTAGTTGTGATGTCTCAACGACTCGTTGCACGTTTGCAAATTCGTGGTATGAGTTAGCGCCATGTGGACGTCTTTGCGACGTGCACGCCTCCTGTGCGACCAAGCTGTGTGGTCAAGAATCTTGGCAGAAAAATACAAGGAGATGGAGGGACGTGGATGCTTACGTGGAATTTTGTTTTTCGGCTAAGGTAGGAGCATCACATAGTGGTAAATTACACTAGGTGCAATTTTATAACACTACATTTTGCCCCCACTTTAGCGAGCATATCATAACTGAACATTTGAGCTAAAGTAGAGAAAACTTACCTGACTTACCTGAGGGTCTTTCGTCCGCGTGAGGTTGCCCCTAGGGAAAAGCTCTGAATTGTCGCGAGATCGCATCCAACATGCAAACTGCAAACGTACATGCTAGATGAAAGAGACAAAGATAGATCACTAATAACATGACGTTATGGGTAGCAAGTTGTGTTATGCTAGATAACCATACGAAAGAGCGATTTGAGTGCACCAATGCGAGTAGCAAAAGCTAGATAGTTGCATGATAGGGCGACTTTAGACATGCGTCGATACAAGTAGCAAAAGCTAGATAGTCGTATGATAGGGCGACTTTGATCATGCTGGTACGAGTAGCAAAGGCTAGATAGTCGTAGGATAGGGCAAGAGATTATGCAAGCCCAGTGCTAGATAGCCACACAACAGGACAAAAGATATGTTGGTACGGGTAACAAAGCTAGATGGGCACATGATAGGGCGAAAAGATTTGATAAATAAGTGGATTGGCCCCCACAAGGATAGACAAATAGAGATTTTTTTTTGAAATTCTTCAAAAAAACCTATGGTGTAGAGACAATTAGATAATACAATATAATAGCCCCCCCTCCCAGAATGGACCATGTTGTTCAGAGGGGAACACGAGGCATTCTAAGGAGAGAAAGAGATATTGTGGCATGTCAACATATGAGATGTTTCCATGGAATGTCACCCAATAGTAGGTGACACATGATATTCACAACATCACCATAAGAGTGAAAAATATATATGATATAAGACAAATAAAAATAAAAATTTGGGTCAACATGGAGGGGAAGCCTAAATGCCCCCAACACTTTGCATCGTCCCCAAATATTGAAAGTCAATGTATGACAAATAGAAGTTTTACAATAGATAACCCTCTGTTTCCAGGTACCAACGGAGTACAAGGGTCTTTTAGAGGGGAACAACATTAACAGGCAAGCATGGGGGAACACAGCCAAACACACTCTAATCTACAGATGTAGAAGTGGGCATTGCCTCACAGATTGTCCATCGACATATCATCGTTCTCTCAATCTTGATCATATGGGGAGAGGTCGAGATTGTAATGGTATGAACGCTATGACAACCCTAGGTGCTCCATCCATAGCCAAAGCCAAGGATGAAGCCGCTTCAATGTCCTCAGCCAATAGCTCAACCGAGGCGAGTGTGCGGTATCTTGTGAAGATCGTCATGTACACCGAAATCTCCTCAAGAGAGTTGAAAATACACACCTTATAGGACGTGTTGACTCAACCTAAGGTAATGATGAAGGTGCCTTGCAAACCTTTGGAAAAGAGGTGGTGACGAACTTGGGAGAAGCCAAAGCTTGCTCCACTGCAAGCACAATAACTGAAAGAGGATCCGCAGGAGTGGATTTACAATGGAGAAACTTAGGCACAAAGCCTTGCTTGAACTTTCTTTTGAAGGATGGAGGGGAGACCCTTTGATCCACTGTAGCAAGCCTTAGCACCTCGGGAAAGCTAGGATGTGGTGATGAGATGATGTGGGGGCAAGTTGAGTCGACATAATTGCATTGGACAACTTGGGCATGCCACATGTTTATAGGTGTAGGGAATGGTGGGATGTCAAGCAAACATGTAATCAACAAGGGTTCTTGAGAAGGGGAAATGAAAATTTGGACCCGCTTGGCGTAGAGCTTGATAATCACTCCCAAATCAGTAGGATGCGATATAGAGGATGTGGTTGGATGATGGATCGGTGTAGCAGGAACTAAGACAGGAGCAGGAGCAGTAGACTTCAAATCTGAAGACTCGTTCTCTACCTTTGTAGCGGCCTCACGCTCCAAAGCCATAGCCCGCTGGTGACGCTTTCGCTCATGTGCAAGCTAGTTCTAACGAAGGTTCAGACCAAGATGAGAGGTTTGTAGAGGCTCAATAGCATTTTGCTCCATTGGCGTGACCATCGATGTTGTGATTGTCAAAGAAGAGGACCCCACCGATGCTGTAGGAGGTGTCATTGAAGGAGCAATTGCGACTCAACCCTGAGTGCCCTTCCCCTGTTTGCGTTGTGGGCGATAGGAGGAATAGAGGATGCCCTCAAAGGTTGGGAGGAATGTGATAAAGGAGAGAGGGAACTCCTTGGCAACCTCTTACCCTTACTGTAAATGGTAGGGTGAGGAATGTCCTCAAGGATTGGGATTGGAAAGGGAGGGAAAACCTTGGGCTTGTGTAGCATGGGTGCCTTTCCTTTGTCCACGCTAGGCACAAAGTCGGGAAGAAAAGACATCACCGGAGGCTACAGAGTTTGTAGTGGGCAAGGAGGCTTCCCCTAAGACACACGCTTGTCCTGTGCCCCCGACAAAGAAGGGACAAAAGATGAAGCAAATTGAGCCGTAGAAGAGGGTTGAACAGAAGAAATGAACTTAGAACGGGGGATAGGTGCTACAAATTTGGAAGAAAATTCCTCAACTTTATATTTATTATAGGCAAGAAATGAAACATCTTGCTAGGGAAGCAGGGGCCCTACTGGAGTAGGTCAGAAATGGTCTAACAAGAAGCCCCCATGGGATACTAGGGGCCGATAACTAGTATCCTGGATCGTGTGTATGGTACCCTCATGGGAGAACTTGAGACACTTATGCACCATAGAGGGGAGGAATCCCATAGAGATGAACCAAGGAATGCCGAGCTTGACTTGAAAGAGGTTTGACTCTGGAATGACTACAAAGGTTGTGAAAACCGCCTTGGCTCCCACCTGGACCGTCAAGCAGTCGACCCCAAAGGGGGAAGTGATAGTTCATCACGAGTCCTGATGGTTGCTTACCAGTCATCATACTGTGCATGATGTAACCAGTTGACAAAGAGCACCTCCTCCGTGATAACATCCACATTGCACATAGGGTCAACCATCATGCCTCTGACAATGGTCCTATTGACCAACACTGAGATATAGAGAGAAGAGGGCTCTCCGCTGTGGGGGGGCATTGAGAGGGGTGAATGTTATGTTCATGTCACATGCCCTCTAATTAGGTGGCGACATGGGAATGTTCATCACCATTTTGATAAAATGATTAGCACTCAAAAAGAAGGATGATGTAGAGGACCCTAGTTCATGGCGGGTTCCCCAAAATGTGGAGAAGGGAATTCGCCACCCTCGAGATTGATGAAATCTGAAAGAGCAAATCGACTCTTGTGCCACCTCACTTCTACTAAAGCTTTGGTGAGCTAGGGTGATCAAGACAACTTAATTGATGATGGATATGTTTTAGAGTTTAAGTGAAATACTGTGCGAAATGTTTGAATTGAATTAACTACACAAGACTAGCAAGTAACACTGTTTTGATTATCGGAAATAAAAGAGCTAACTATCAGGATTAACTGCCAGGCTCACTGTCTCGGACACCTATGCGAGTCGAGGACCGTAGCATGGTTGAGGATGTCTAGACGATGCACTTTCATCTTGTAGGGGCAGCACATTGAAGATAAGGCAGAAAGTTGAGACAATAACTAAACTAACAAAAAATGTAACCATATACTGGAAATGACAAAAATAAAAGGAGTAATGGAAGAAAGATATTCTTACAACAAAGAAGAGTGACGAATCCAATGAGTTGCTCCACTTCTTCCTCCTACAAAACCCGCACACACGAAAACAAGGAAAAATGTTGGGGGTTGTTTGGAGACTTGCCTCAGTTAAGTCCCTGCTTGGTGTTTCCACCTCCATAGCAGCCAGATAGATAGATAATTGGTATAGATAACCGCGAGATAATAGACAATGATAATAGAAATAACAATATAAAGACTATGATATGCTTAGTAAAACAAAATGGGATTGAGTGATAAACTCACCTTTGAAGCCACCGAGCCAAAGCTCAATGGAGCGAAGGCGAGGTGACGGAGGTGATGAAGTCGAGAGCTGAGATGTTGTGCAAAGAAGCTGTCCAAGATGCAAGCACAAGCTCGATGGAGTGTAGAGATGCTGTGAAAAAATGCTAAGAGAGATTGAGAGAGTGTCCAAGAAGAACAAATGAAGTTGAAAGCTCATCTTTTAAGCTGGCTAGACGATTCTCGACGTCGGTGGGCAATGGAAAGAGAGGGGTAGTATCTGTAACGTCTCAATGGCTCACCGCACTTCTGCATATTTGCGGGATGAGTGCGTGCCGCACAAGCGTGTATGTAGCACACAAGTGTACTGTGCCAAACATGTGTCAAATAGGCCGTGTGGTGAAGAATCTTGGCGGAAAAAAACAAGGAGGTGGAGGGGCGTGGAGGCTTATGTGGAATTTTGTTTTTCGGCTAAGGTAGGAGTATCACATAATGGTAAATTACACTAGGTGCAATTTTACGACACTACAATAAGTTTATGAGGATGTAAGTCTACACACTAGAGTTACAAGTTTTTTAGATTAAGTATATGAAATGAATGCCACTTAAAGTGGGGAGTAAGACTGAACAGGAAAATAAGAATGAGGAATTTTATTCTATGAGAGATAATGCAGAAATAAAAAAACTACTAGAAACTGCCAAGTGCTTCAATGGAAATAACGAATCTAAACCCATGTATCTTAGGTGCATTGACAATAAATCTAAAACTCACTCTTTTCAATGACAAACTAAATAAGCTTAATTATAAAAATTCTGATCACTCTGAATTACAAAAATAAAGAAACACTGATTTAATTTGTAGTGAAAAATCAAATGAACACATATGGAAAATTAAAGGAGGGAATGGTTGAATAATCCCACTCAATAAGCAGCCCCTTCCACAGCAGGAAAACTATGGCATATCCTCCCGAATTGCATCTATGAACTGCTCAATGTAACATGATCTTTATTAAATACAAAACTATTCTACAAATATGAAACAAATACTTAAGATACATATTATATCTGTAGTATTCCCCTGTCTTCTATGCCATCTATGACTTCCTCTCTTTACCTATGCATTTGTTCCTAAGTCTAACAATTTTATATGGGGGAAAGAGAGAAAACAATAGTTACAATAATTGGGGCATTTGATCCCATGGCAAGCAGGCACTACAATCATAGCAGCAAAAATCGATTGGGGATAATTAGTTTTTCAAAACTTGGATTTAATTGTGAAAATGGATTTTCAAGAAACATAGAAAAATGAGAAAGAAGAAAAAGACCTGTTTTTTTTTTAAAATATAAAGGCATTTTAGTAGCGTAGAGATATAGAGAGCAAATAAATATGAGAGTTTAGCTCATGAAACATAGAACATAGATTTATCCAATTTATTTGTTGTTTCTATGGAACCTTGTAATATAGGTTAAAAATAAAACCCTATACTGAATGCCTATCAAAATTAAAACCAATTTAAAACACTCAAAATTTTTGATAGCATGTGACACGTCACAAGGTCTGTGTTCGTATTCATGTTCACTGTTCAATGAAGAAAAAATTTAGAACTTGTTGAGTGATAAAATTCATGAAGAAATTTTTTGTGATTAAGTTCAAATATTATAAATATATAATATTATTTTTTATTAATTTATACAAAAATCTAATAGAAATCTAAACACTAATTAAAGGCATCATGGTCAATGAAGAGCTCGATACGATTTCACATTCACATTTCGCTGATGATACCATTCTTTTTTTTTTGGAGAGGCTTTGATCAAATAGGCTAAAGTTATAAATATACTCTAGAGGATTATTTAGAAACTTCTGGGCAAATAATGAATAAAGAAAAAACAGTTTTTTTTTCTTTAATACTAATAAAATTTCTCAAAGAAAGATTGCGAAGTTGTAAGGGTTTCAGATTTTAAATCTCCCGTCCAATTATTTAGGGGCCCTTTTATTTGTGGGCCCATGCAGAACCATACATTGGGAAGAAGTTATTAACAAGTGCTATTCAAAAGCTGCATCCTGTAAAAATAAATGGCTTTTGCAGGCTGGCAGAATCCTTATGATCAAATCTGTTTTGTTGGCAGTACCTATTTATGTTATGTTGTGCTTTAAACTTACCCACAAGGCCATTTCCTCTTTGGAAACTTATATGAAGAAATTTCTATGGGCAAGAGCAAAGGAATTCAAGAAGATTCTGCTTATCATTTGGGGTCTCAGAAAAATAGAATTGCAGAATTTTGCTGTGGGAGCTGAATTAACTTGGAAAATGTTTAAAGAACCTAACAAGCCATGGTGCAGAATCATGAGGAAAAAATATGTTGACTCTGAGGATTCTGACAAAATCCTCACAATGGCCAATATAGCTGGAGGGTCAGCGATTTGGAGATTCATTTGGGAAAGTCGTGGTATCATTATCAAATCATCTAATGTTGAAAGTTGGGAATGGTAGAAGGGCAAAATTTTGGAGAGGCTCTTGGAATGGAGAAGTGGTCTTAGCAGATTGCATCAAAAACCATGAATGGATGGAAGATGCAGAAAGGAAGTTCGGGGCTTATGTAGCAAACTATATGGTCATGACTGATCGTGAAAGACAGAAAATTGTATTCAGTCAAATCGGTTTCTCCCCCTAGTGAGGATGGATTGGTTCTCAAAGAGATTTTAAGTAAACAGAATATAGCATTATCTCTCAAGGAGGATGAAATTGTTTGGTGCGCTTCCAATTATGGTGAGTACAACGTCAAACTTGGCTATGAGTTTCAACAAAGGAGTATTGGTGTAAGGAATTGACCAGTGTTGCTTTGTTGTCACAAGTGTATAGCACCGCGGGCAGGGGATTTTCTATGGATCGCTCTTCAAGGTTGGGTGTTGATTGGTGATAGACTCAAAACAATAGGAATCAAAGGTCCCGGTATTTGTTTTGTGTATGGAGAATGAGGAAATAGTGAATCACCTCCCGTATTGGTGCTCCTTGGTGTTAGCATGATGGGATTAGTTCATGGATTCCATAGGATGACAAGTAGCCAAGAGCGAGACTATGTTCGATTTCCTTTGTGGTTGGCTGACTGTAGGCAAGAGTTTGATGTGGGGGACATCTGGTTGGTTGGTCCGTCCATGGTGGTTTGACAATATTAGAAAGAATGGAATAGAAGAATTTTGTGAAAAGGCAGTGGCTTTACAATATATAATTTCTTACATAAAGAATAGGATTTGTGAGGTGGTGGATGCAAAAGTCTCAAGTAAGAAAATTTCCTATTATTCAAAATGGGACTGGGATATTCAACCATTATGGTCTTCCTTAAAGGTCCCTCAAGTCAATATTGTCGGGAAATCAAAGAAGAGAAAGGATGCTCATTGGCATCCTCCATGGGTTGAAAGGTTTAAACTCAATTTCAATGGTGCTGCTATAGGAAATCTGGGAAAGGTTGGGGTTGGTTGTATCATTCGGGACAATTAAGGCAATTGTATTTGGGCCCTACGTAGATACATTGGGGAGGCAATGAACAATGAGGTGGAATTGGAACCAATAGCTAGAGGATTGAGATCGTTTGTGGTTAAAGGCATCACGAGAGTGGACATCCAAGGTGATTCTCATATTTGTATTAATGCTATATCTAAAGGACAAATTTCAAATTGGAGGTTAAAGCAAGGGATCTCGAGAATCAAGTTTTGGTTGGAGAAACTATCAAATTTTAGCATAACACATATTTTCAAAGAATCTAATAGAGGGGTAGATTGTTTAGCAAATATGGAAGTGGACAACATAAATAGCGAAATCAATTTAGATTCTCTAATATTTGGCCCGAGTTAAATGAAATTGTGAATCAAGAGCAGAATGTGCCTTCGGGTAAAATTCACGTGGGAATCAGATAAAGCAAAATCCTAATACCCGATGATCGATTGCTTGCAGTTATCTCTTGCCATCTTTTCTAGGATTTGTAGGAATTCAGAAAGGTTGTATTTTCTGATTTTAAGGTAGTGGTTACTGAAAAACAGTGAAACACGATGACGACCCCCCACCCCCCCCCCCAAAGTTTTCAATACGGGGACAGGGGGATGAGTACTTGTTGTCCCCCATCGCTGCTCAACCTCCATCGGAACATGGGGACAACCAGGTGTCCCTGGGACACCCATGAGTCCCCTCAGCGTCTTGAGGACTTTTGGAAGTCTCCTGTACCAAGACATTTAAAAAAGTGTGTTTTTTAAAAATTCTTTTTAAAAAAAATAAATATTTGCAAGCAAATCAGATATATACATATTTTTGGCTGATTGAAGGACGTTTTTAGATCATTTGCAAACATAATATAGGCAGTTTATGAGGGTTTGTAGATGCTTGGGTTTCTATGTTGGTGTTTCTATGTTTGTAATTCATGTGGTGCTACCGTCATATTTTTGATATAATATAAATCTTCCATTTGCCGATTTGATAATTCTATTTAGTATTCTAATTTCTAATAGTAATTAGTAATTTGATATTCAATGTATAAAACTTCAATGTTCAAGTATACTGTAGTTTGTATTTAGTATCTGGCATTTGCAATTTTACTTCTTATACTATTATACATATTTTCATAACTAGCATTTCAAGTACTGTATGTAAAGTATATAGTATATACACCACCCCCTGCCGCCCCCTGCCGCCCCCTCCCCGTCGTCCTCCTAGTGTCCCCAAATTGAAGCCCTTTTTCCCCTGCCCTGAAAACTCGTCCTGTCGTCCCCTGGTCCCTCAGGACCCGTGTTACATTGCTAAAAAGCAAAGTCCTTCGTTGTATAAAAATGAAAAAGTTATTTGAAGTGATCTCATGATTCATCTTGCTCGTTGATCTGTGTAGGAATGCAGAGTCTCTCTTTCTTGGGCAGAGTTTTTGAAAAATCCGATTGTGAAATTCATTATTGTAATTGATGCTGCATGGTGAGTGTATCAAGCATCAGCTTATAAATTTGAGAGTTTGCAAGAAGTAGACATTGGTGATCAACTATCTTTGTGTTTGTAGGAGTCATGGTGTATGTTTTTTGGGTTGGATGTTTATGTCCAAAGGAATCCCTCAATAGAGAGTGCTGTCAGTTATTCAAATGTCAAGCCAGTGGAGCAAGAAATGCTATTAAAATGATTTTGGGAGCCAGTATTAGGGGGGATTCTCATATCCATGATGGATCCATTTACGTGTTTTTCACCCTGATTGTTCAGACTTTGGATTTGCGAGAAATGGGGTTTGGCATTGGAGATGGTCTTGTGGTAGATTATAATTGGCCCTATGTGGCAAATGCCATTTTTGAAGTTGAGATTGGAGTGCATTTTGGTTTTTTAGCAGCCTATTTTAATGTAAGGGATTAGAGAAAGGAGGATATTTTGAGGGATCCTTGGGCGGCCTTTCAAAACAACGTTTGTAATGAAGATTTTTATGGCGTGAATAGGATCACGGGTTCAAATTTGTCATTGTTTCTAAAGGGGGCTCAGAGGCATCTGGATTTGGGTATTGGGATGGCCTTTTTCTGTCACCATTATCCTTGAGTGTATTGGTGCTGTCGAGGTTTTAGGGTCGGTTAGGTATGCTATTTTCAGGTGTGATGTTTATGCTTTGTATAAATGCTGCTATGTAACTTTGGGAGCTACCCTTAGTTTAAGGTAGTGTTTATCTATTAAAAATAATTTTTTTAAAAATTTAAAAATTTAAAATTTAATAATTTAATAAACAGAAAATTTATTTTAAAATCTTTAAAAAGATTAAATTTATCATAAAATTTGATAATAGATTATACTATTTAAAATGTTAAATATTAATAATAATTAATGAATATTAAATCTAATGTTATATTTAACACTTATATTCTTAATCAAATATTTGCAAAGTATGGTCGATTTCATTGCTAGTGAAGTCTGATGTGGAAATGGAGAATGTTGAAACCCGCTCTTGTTGTTATGGATAAATAGACTAGCATTGTTACCCCATTCTCACCATTCACCCACTATCCTATTCATAGCAGCGACCATATAACAGAACACATTAGAAGCAGATGGAGCATGTGGATGATAATGAAAAACCTTAAATGTAACATGCTAAACTATCAACTAGATAATAATATCAAATAATGAACAATTCATAGGAAACCTTTTTTTTACTTTTAATACTTAATAACAAAAAGAAATTACCGTCCTTTTCATATGAACATTAACTGAAAAGTTTGTTAACTAATGTAAGTATAAGATATTAATACTTGATTAACTACCTTCAAATGAAAAATAATTTAACTAACAACTCCATTGCACTTTTGCCAAAAAAAAATCAATAACTGAATTAACTTACAATGCATGAAACCATAGAACCTGATAAGCTTGATGATTTTGTTCTTGGTTTTCATTCTGCAAGTGCTCTTGAATATCTTCTTGGAGAGGGAGAATATCAATAGAGGCTTTACCTCCCAACAAGGTTGCATGGGGACGGGGGTACTTGGGTACTTAGGGTATGGGTACAGGTATTTTTCAAAATGGGGGACGGGGGTACTTGGGTATGCCATTTGTTTTTAATATAATTTAATATTTTATAGAATTCTGAAAATATGAGTCATGACAATGAGTTTTCAAAACAAGAACAGTGATAAAGTTTGCAGATGTAGTGTATTGTTTTTAGTTTTAGATTTGCAATATGTTTGTATTAATAATATATGCTAAATGTTTAGATGCATAATATAGAAGGCAAACTTTAAACATGAACAAGAAGTTCATAAATCATATAACAGTAGTGAAACCCGGGGACGTGCACCTGGGGTAAAACCCAGAAGTTCCCGGTGCGTCCAAGGGACTCCTAGGAGTCCCTCAACCGCACTGGGTGCGTCTGGGCACACCTCGTCCGCTGTTGGCGCCAGTAACAAAAAAACCATTTTTTTATAGTTTTTTAACTTTACTTTTTTAGAATAGGTTCTATTCAAACCCTAAATTATTGTATGTACTATGTTACTATGTTGAATGTCCAATGGTTTTGGTTCGTGTTGCAATTTTGCTATGTTCAAGTATTTCAATTTGGTATGTTATATTGAAACATCATTTCATAACTAGCATTTCAAGTTCTATATGTAATATGTTTAGTATGCAACACCCCCCCCTCCCCCACCCCCCGCCCCCCCGCCATCCCGAAATTGAGGCCCTTTGCCCCCCCATCTTGGAAACTCGTCCCGGCGTCCCCCCGTCCCGACGTCCCCCGCGCCGGTGTTACATTGTATAACAATCATATATTGCAAATGTTAAACTTCTGACTTGAACAATGATAAAGTTTACTGCTAATCAGTATTGTATCAAAGTTTCAAACTGATTACATACTCAATTAAGCTTGATAAACAGCAAGCTGACACACAAACAAAAACCTGAAACAAAAATCAGAAATCTTAATCAAGGTCCTTAGCTATGATGCTCTCCATTGAGTACCCGGTACTTGGGTAAGTGTACCAGTACCTAGTACGCGTCCCAAGGGTATGGGTACGAGTACCCATGCAACATAACCTCCCAACCATTGATCTTTCAATCCTGACCTAACTGTCTCCTGCACAACTTACTTCCGGAAGTGGCCCGACCCTACATGAAAGTTGCAGAAACGGATTCCAATCTTCCTTGCCAGCTGAGACTTGGTGTCTAGATGTAATATCCCCATCCTTGAATCATTATAATTTAAAGTAATACAATGAAAGAGTAAACAAGGAGTTGCAGTCCTTGCTCCTATAATCAGTAATATTTAGTAGATTCAATAGAAGTTAGTATACTTAGATAATAAAAAGAAGGAAACCGCGAAGTCTTATAAATAAGACGGTTTCCTCAAATAAGGTTCCAATGATCAGAAATAAGATAATCAGCAACATTAAGGAGTCATGAGCAGATCAACTTATATCAATTCTGGTTGAGTATCCATAACAGAGATTGACTAGATCAATGATATGTCTATTGGAAATTCAATGTATCAACTTACCAAGGACAGATATCTTCAGCGATAACCACATAGTGGTATTGATCTATTAATAGAGAGATCGATCATAACTAATATATCATCCTCCCCAATGGCATGTACATAACAATTCCTCTCCATAGAGCTGATTACTAAGTAATTGTCTAAGTGTAAAGTCGACATAACAAACAGCGATTATCATTTGCAAAGGATGTATTTAATGATAACAAACAGTTTTGTGATTACACAATGGTCATAATTGAAGGGGTGTAACTAAGTGTTAATTATAATTGAATAGATGAGATACATTCCATCCTCACGGCTCTTCATTTCTTAACATGGGTATAAGGAGACATTTGACTTGTCTTCTCAAATCATAGAATACATCTTATCTTGTTTATTTGTCCTCATTGAATATGCTTTGTGTAGAGCGAACTGCCTAATCAACATTACTGGTGCAAGTATAAATAGTACAGATCAGAAACAACATCTAAGGGAATGCATAGTTTACAGATCTCATGTCAGAGACAACATCCATTCTTGAGTGCAAGGATCAATTTGACAATCAGAGACAACACCTGTCGCTTCTAGCGATTATATCTATAAGTTGCATATTAATATTGACAGATCAAATATTGCAGCATTGCTGAAAGCAATAAATATCAATTGCATACCCTTATTGTATATCAGATATTGTATAATCAATCTATCTCTATAAGTGATAGAGAATTCTTCCATATTGTATATTTAATAACAGCATATTGGACATTACAATTACTATATACAATTCGATAATAATTTGCATAAATCTATACTGATAAGTAGGAGGTATTTTCCACAGCAAGGCAAATTGTGATATTGCTATCAGGGTTCAACTGTGTTGTTTTTTTGAGTCAAACTCATTGACCCATGTTTCATGAGTAGTGGTTCACATGAACCCATCTCTCATGAGAATGAATGTACCACTTAGCACTCATTGCATCTAGGTGATGCTCACAGAGGTACATTCACTACATTACACCTCTGTGAGCAACACCTAGATGCAATGAGTGCTAAGTGGTACATTCATTCTCATGAGAGATGGGTTCATGTGAACCACTACTCATGAAACATGGGACAATGAGTTTGACTCAAAAAAACTACACAGTTGAAACCTGATAGCAATATCACAATAAAGCTATACTGATTATATCAGAAATTGCAGTGATATTGGTTTATCTGCCATTACCTGCTTAATTTATATTCAATTGACATAGTAAGAGGAGGAAATTGAAGTGATTGTCCCGACTTTCCTAAGTTAGCCAAAAAAGGTAAATTATATTAGAACCCACAACTTTCTTAGCCAGTCATGCCCTATAGACCTTCCAAGCTAGACAATGCCCTACTGGTTCAAGTGACTGACGGTTACTATACCATTGCATAGCATCACCTTTTCCAAGGTTTTATAAATGCAAGCACTATACTTTGTTCTGTCAATGTCACCACCAAACTCACATAAGAGTCTAAGTGACTTTCTTGGTCTTCCCTGACCTTAAGGACTTGCTGTCCTGAATGGCTAATACATTGTCTTACTGACCAAGGCCATATTAACACATTCCTAATCCTCTAGGATGTCCCTATTTACCCATTCCTATGTACTTAGGTTAAGGGTCAGGTTTGGTAAACATCTTAAGCCTGGCTAGAGGACAAGCATTCCTTTGACATCTTTCTATCACAAATTGACAGTTAGGCTTTACACCACAACCCAGGTTTCATTACTTCCAAACCCATTCAGATGCACCAAGGTTTGCATATATTATAAGGCCCAGGCATTTCTACCTCTTTGTTTGATCGTGTTCTTTTTATCAACATTACTAATCCTTAATGATTCAGATCTGCCCAAGGAATGCGGATTCAAAGTGGTACTGATTCAAGACTGTTTTTTCATTTATTAATATTAGATCAGATTCACGAGGATCCTTCCTCTCAAAGGTTATGTTCCTTTTATAATTCAGAAAATGAACGTAAATCTCTGGTTCATATTCCCTTCAGGGTTGGTTAAATCAGAATCTCAACCAATCATTATGCATGCTAGGACGGCTATCTATGTCATACATCATTCATTGTTCCTGAAGGGTAGATAATCCTTGATGAATGCAACACAATGATAACTGTAATTGATTTCCCCGTGGGTATTTCAAGAGACACAAATTCAAGATTCATTTCTTATCTAATGCATGAAGAGAATGATTCAGTTATTTTGATGTACGTACATCCCACTTAATCCTCTATAATTTGAGCAGTAATGGGGATTCATTATTTTGAAACTAAATTTTTCCATCTTGATGAGAATGTCTTTCCTAATGCATAGCGACTAAGGTCTTTCCACAAGATCCTTATGAAGAAGACATAAATTTTTATTCTATATGTGTTCTAAAACTGAATGCACATGCATAGTAATTCTTTTCTTGTTGAATGCACAGTTAAACATGTATACTTATCAAATGCACAAATAAATATGTATTCCTATTGAATGCACAGCTACAAATATGTTCCTTTTCGAATGTATTGCAATAATTTTCCTTTTGAATGCACAACAATATATGCCTACAACTAAAGATCTAAAAGGATTGGGTGCACTGTGAAAATATCAATCCTTATGATGAAAAGATGAAACGAATGCTATTGTCAGTGTACACGATACTGACATTCCATCGTGGAAATATTTATAATGAAAAGAAACATGCATGATTAAAATTTGTGATCAAGGATGATATGATCCCACCTGATTACCAGCAAATCGACGGTATACTTTGCTAAATCCTATTACAATCCTAGCAGCCATACTCAGAGAAAAGCTATCACTGATTATGGTTCTTCGATGATATAGAAAACTTGTTCTGAAATTCCCAACATTGTTAGCCAGCCAAAATGATCGATCAACAAGGTTGAAACAAATAAGTCAACTCTCAGGTTAACATATGGGTGTGAGGAGTGTAATTCCTTGTCACCCGAGTGGCAAGGAGTTACCTTTGCCACCAAAGCGATATAAGATTGCCGACAAGAAGATAATAGCATTTATTAATTACGAATTCCTTAAAAGGCTAATACTTAACCATCTTAATATTTTGCTCATGAATGTCCATATGCTCTCTATATATATTACATATACATATATGTATACATGTATATATACATTTAATGTGTATGTGCTCAAATACTTAGTGCCAATTTACATTCCACGTATTCAGTTGTTCAACCCATCATATATGCATATACGTAATCGCTTATTCACAACTATATGTATGTGTTTACGTATGGGTTGGATCAATGGCTTATATGCATTTTATGTCGATTGGCATACAACATACACATTTATCTATATGTATTTATATATGTATACATATGTGTTATGTATATACAATATTTGCATATTCATGAATAAATGTTAAATCAAGAGATTGTTAAGGTCGTTCCGTTAAATCGATAGAGGAAGATCACAATGAACATTCTTTAAACATGAATTAATGACATTAGATTTCCACAATCCATTAGGCTGATCTTTTGTTGCTTCTGGATTCGATTGTGTGAGAGTTTTTTGCATCAACTTTTTAGATCACACTCTGCGATCCATCATCAGGATGAGAGAATGCATAAGGAGAGGAAAAAATGTTAATTCTTTTAATTAGAACAAGGATAAGAACAACAACCAAACCCATCATGATCAGAGGACACCAAGGCTAACAATCCTAACCCTGTGACTCGATGACCAAGATACTTGCCTATGGGTTCCTGCTCGGATGGCATTTCTGACCTTTCACCTTGCAACTGCACCTTCTCTCTTTGGTGAACTCTCCCCTAATCGCAAGGGCGATCTTCTCCTGTATCTGTTCACAAGGAAAGGATTAGCCATATTCACTTTTTTTTTTCTTCATAACATTTTTAAGCAAATAAATCATGTAGATCATCGTATGACATTATTCATCCCTGAATACTAATTTCCATAAGAACATCATTTATTCAATAATCCTCATAATGCAATGACATAATCTCATTAATCATAATCCTCATAATTAAACATAGTAATTTTTTAATAAAAAATTCACACAATTGACTAACTTCATACTTCCCATGAAACAATTATTTGAAAGTCCTCAAGGAAGGGATGTAACATATCCCCCCCCCCCTTTGTGAATCATCATCCCCGATGATTGAAAATCACTATTGTTGAGAAATAAAATTATAATAGTTCTTAATACATATTTAGAATTTAAAAAAAAAAAGGAAATTTCTGGAGGATATCATCATAATCCAAGTAGAACTGCCCTCTCCTTACTGGTCCCATTGGACCTAGCATTGAGTTACCTTGTGGTTATGTAGGTGGAGCTAACGTACCTTGAGCACCTTGAGTGGGTCTGTCATTAGCCTCAGCTAATCATCCGCTATTCAACTGTAACTGTTGTTCCATTTCTGGGAGCATCTCGGGTTCAAGGATTACCCTATCCTCCCGCTTATCCCTGTTGGTAGGCCTCCTGCGCCTTTTTACCATATAATGCTTCAAAAGGTGCCATCTTGATGGCTGATTGGTAGGACTATCTTGATGGTCTTTTTACCTTATAATGCTTCAAAAGGTGCCATAAATGTTTTACTATGTGTTATGTATATACCCTTAAGAGATCCTCTAAAACTTAGTTGTCTCTTTTCGTCTAACCATCTACCTCCGGATGATATCCCGAACTTTGTTCAATTGAGTTCCTAAAGCTGCAAAAGATGTTTGCCAACTTTGTCTGAAATGATTTTCTTAGGAATCTTGTGCAATCGAAAATCCACAAATTTTCTTGCTATAACGGGTCGTCCATCGGTTAAGTTCTTTGGTATAAAATGGGCTACCTTAGTTAATTTGTCGACCACCACCAAAATAGTTGTGTCTATTTCTCAACATGGACAGACCTTGAATAAAATCCATACTGTTGATCTGCCACTTCCATTCAGGAAGGGCGTGTGGTTGCATCAATTTGGTTGGATGCTGATGTTCGACTTTAACCCTCTAACATTCTAAACAACTTGCCACAAACCTGGCGTCATCTCTCTTCATTCCCTTCCAAAAGTACAAGGGTTTAGTATCGGCTAGCAATTTATTAAGACCTGTGTGTCTTGAATAAGGTGCAAAATGGACTTCCTTAAGAACTTTCTTAACTTTGGCGATTTGGGAACATATATCCGCCATCGGTCTTAAAAGTCCGTCGTGTTCAATTTGAAATCCTTCATACCTCGGGTCATGGGAGTCAGCTTGAAGGGCTGCCCGTACTTGATTGTAGTATTCATCCCCTTTTAATTCTTAAAGGACTCTTGTTTTGAGATTTGTATTGATAGTTATCATGGAGGATATGTGTCTCCGACGACTCAAAGCATCTGTCACCCTATTCTCCTTGCCCTTAATGTATCTGATTTTGAAGTTGTAGTCGAAGATTAGTTCCAACCACTTCCTTTGTTGGGCATTCAAATTGGGTTGAGTGAATATGTATTTCAGACCTTGATGATCTGATATGAGTTAAAACGATTTTCCTAAAAGGTTGTGCCTCTACACTTGAAGGGCATGAACTATAGCTGCTAGTTCTAAATCATGGGGAGCATAATTTTGCTCGTAGCTCTTCAATTTTTTGGACTCATAACCGATCACCTATCCATCTTGCATCAAAACTCCTAGTCCTTCCTCGGACGCATCTATGACCACTATAAAATGTCCTGACGGATTTGGTACCTTGAGTATGGGTGCGAAAGTTTACCTTTCCTTCAGGTAATCAAAAGCTTTTTTACATTTTTCCGTCCATTCAAATCTTTTCCCTTTCCCTTGGAGTGAAGTGATTGGGTAGGCTATCCAAGAGAAGTTCACTAAGAATTTCTTGTATTATCCGGCTAATCCCATAAAACTTCTTACTTATGCATTTTTGGGAGCAGCCCATTCTAATATAGTTTTAATTTTAGCTGGATCTATGGCTTTTCCCTTTGCAAGGATGATGTGCCCTAAATAATGCACTTCTTTTTGGAAGAAGGTGCACTTTGATAACTTTTTGTACAACGTGTGTTCCCGCAAGTGCTGCTATTCTATCCACAAGTGTTGATAGTGTTCCTCCTCATTCCTGGAGTAGATTAATATATTGTCCAAGAATACCAAAACAAACTTATCCAAACAATCCTCAAATATATTATTCATCAGATTCATAAAAGCAGTTGGAGCATTAGTAAGTTAAAAAGATAGCACCATGGATTCCTAATGCCCATACCAAGTTCGGAAAGCGGTTTTGTGTATATCCTCTTCCTTTAGTCTTGGTGATATCCAGACCACATATCTATTTTGGAGAATACGACCCCTCCTCTCATTTGATCAAACAAATCATCAATTTTTGGCAAAGGCTATTTGTTTCTGATAGTGACTTTGTTCATTTTGTAGTCAATGCAAAGGTGCAGAGTTCTATCCTTTCTTAGGAATATTACTAGTGCTCCCTGGGGAGGTACATTGGGTCTAATCAATCCTTTGCCAAGTAGTTCGTGAAGTTGGGCTTTCAATTCCATTAGCTCAATGGTGGACATTTTGTAAGGGGCTTTGGATTTTGGTTTTGCTCATGGCACTAGATCGATGGAGAATTCAAACACTCTCTCAAGAGGAAGTTCACACATTATGATATTCCAGAAGGTAAGGAAATTTTTCAGCAAAGGGCTCTGCCTTTTTGTAGTCTGCTATAGCCATCCTTTCAAGAGGTGAGGACATTTCAGATATCATTTTATCATCAAAATATATTACCTCATCTAGTTCTTTTACTTCATCCCTTTTCACAGAAAACATTTGATACCCTTTCCTTTTGCTTCTCTTAAGCTGCATAGCTGAAATTTGTCGTATCTAAATCTCTCGTTATACCCCTTGGATATAGACTTGTTTTCCCTTGTCACTAAACACTCCATTGTCTTAGAATAATAGTCTACCTTTGCCCTATGCCTCCACAACCAGTTCATTCCTAAGATCACATCATAGGAGCCTAAGAGTGCCACATACAAATTAACCTTTGCAGTGAACCCTAGAAGCTCAACCTTGGCTTCAAATAGACAGTGCTCTACCCTATCCCTCAATTGATTGGCATATTCTACTAACCAAGCATTGGCCATAAATCCAGCTCTCTTAGGAGATTTACTCAACATTCTAGGAGATATAAAACCTTTAGTGACTCCAGTATCAATTAGTACAGTTATAGGGTTGCCATAAAGTGTACCTGTACTTCCAATGGGAGTGATTTGATACTCTACTTTACGGTTGTCTACCATTGCATGAATCCTCTATTGAAATGCTATTTGCTAAAATGGTAGGGGATTTCTTTGTTGTTGTCCCTCTGGCATCTTAGTAGGGTACTAATTGGCATAGTGATCTCCACCACTAGTAAAACATCCTTCTGTTGGAACCCTCTTCTCAATGCTCTTTTCTACCTTGTTTCCTTCCTTTTTAAAGTCATTGCGTCCCCATTTGTCTTTTATAGAGTTGAAATTGTTTCCTTTATACCCCTTTTTCTTGAGGGTTTGAGAGCATCGCTTCCAATTGAATTTCTTCTTCCCTTTGTCTCTAGACACATTATTCTTAATTTTATGCTCCTATCGAACTGCTCGATCATAGGCTTCATCTATTGTGCGAGGAGCTAGCACATATATTGGCCCTCGTATATGGTTATTGAGCCCAATGATGAATTCCTACGCAAAAATTCTCATTTGTCTGATACTGAGGAACATACTTAAGGAGTCTGGTAAATTTTTTGCAATATTCATTAATTGACGTGTCACCTTCTGCTAGGTTCTGGAAATCCATCAACTTTTGATCATAGAAGAGTTGTGGTAACCATCTCTTTCTGAATTTTTTTACAAACTGCACCCATGTGACCTCAGTTATTTTCAGCTTGAGCTCCATTCTTTTATTTTCCCACTAGGTAGCTACCTCTTCCGATAGTTGAAAAGCTCCCCAAGCTGCCTTCGAATTATCAAAGTAGTTATGGATTTCAAAATACTTTTCCATCTCCGTTAACCACTCTTCCGCGACATCTCCCAAGATGGAGCTGACAAATTTTGGAGGTTTCACTTTCCTCATGTCTAGAGAAAGTTCATTAGCTAGTTGGTTTTGATTTTCATTTTGATCTTGGTTTTTAGAGTGCTCTCCTTGTTGTTTACTCCGGAACGTTTGTTCAGTACTATGGGGCACTTGTTTGTGTTGGGACTCCTGCTCTTCTTCCATTGTTTTAGGTGGTCCGTCAACCTTCTTTTCCAGGTTTAGGATCCGATTTTGGGTGTCAGTCATTATCCTAAGAAGCTGGTCTAGCTTAGCTAAGGGATTGTTGGTGTTATCAAAATCTTCAATGTTGTTCATAGAATTGCCCATCTTGAAAATAAATTACCGAAACTTAATTTAAAATTGTTTAGATTTTTAGATTACTCAACTTTTCCTTACAACAAAAGTACATAGAAGGATTGCTCAACAGAAAGAACTCAAAATTTCCTTTCATTAAATCTAAAAAAAAAATTACAACTTTATTTAATAGGGTTACAAAATTACTTTTAACTGCTCGCTTTACAAGTCACTTTCATTGATGATCTTCTTCCCGGAGTGGGAACATGATAGTCTACTAGTTTGTTAGATGCAACACTTTCAGTAGTTGAGTCTTTAGTTTTGACAACTTTCTCAGTTTCTACAAGGGTTTTAGTTGGTTGCTTGACCGAAGATGGTTGCCTACGCCTCTCCTTTGGAAGACAATGGACATAGTTTGCTAAGGTCTCATCATCTCCCATGGGTGCACAACACAAATAATTGTACATTGTACGTGTCACCTAAAGGCTGATTATGGTAGGGTCTTGGACCTTCTTCCGCAGTGTACGTTGGATCCACATCTTGCGAATCACCTACTAAAGGTTTTGGTTTACTAGGTGCATGGCGACGAGCTCCTAGGTCAAGAGTTGAACCTAGTAGCTCTTATACCATATGCAACATGCTAAACTATCTACCAAATAATGATATCAAATAACAAACAATTCATAGGAAATAATTTGTTTACTTTTAATCCTCAATTACTGAAAGAAACTACTTTCCTTTTCACATGAACATGAATAACTAAAAAGTTCATTAACTAACTGCAAATATAAGATATTAATACTCGATTAACTACCTTCACATGAAAAATAATCTATCTAGCAATTCCATTGCACTTATGCCGAAAGAAAGAATTCAATAACTAAATTAACTAACAATGCATGAAACCATAGAACCTGATAAGCTTGATGATTTTGTTCTTGTTTTGTCTTCTGCAAAAGCTCATGAATATCTTCCAGGAGAGGGAGAATATCATCAGAGGTTTTACCTCCCAACCATTTGTTTTTGCGGCTAGGGTTTTTCGGTTTTCCTCAAGATCGATGGTTTCCTTGTTTTTCTACCTTGGAAGTCTTCAGCTAGTGCTATTCCTTCCATAAGAAGGATTTGTTTCGTGTTTGATTTTTTATAATTTTTTTCCTCAAAACTTATATCTGGGTTTTGTGCGATCCCAAAAAATCGTAATTTTGTTTGTAAAAGGGTTTTTTGCTCAAATTTTTCCAAAAATCAGGGTCATGAGTTTTGTAATTTTTTTGAAAAAAAGTTACTGTCGGGTTTTATAACTTTTTCCTAAAAAAATGATTGTCGGATTTTGTACTTTTTTGCTAAAAAAATTGCTATCGAGTTTTATAAAAGTTTCCTAAAACATTGTTGTTGGGTTTTGATTTATTTTTCTCAACAATCGTTTTTGGGTTTTGCTTGATCTTCTCCTAAAAAACATGGTTTTTTCATTTTTTTGCACAATTTTTCACACCAAAATCATGGGATCGTTCTTTACAAGAGGGTTTTCTAATTTTTTCCACAAAATCATGATTGATGTTTTAGTGTCTAGGTTTCTATAATTTTTTCCTAAAAAATTTAGTTTAAGGTTTTATAATATTTTTCTCAAAAAATTAATGGTGATTCTTGTTGACACGGTGACTAGTAATAGGTCTATTATTGATGTGGTGAGTACTGAGATAGGTCTGCAAGTGGCATTTCAAGTGGCCTTGGGTGGTTTGAGAAGAGCTGACAATCTATAATTCCTACAACTCGCTTAAAAATAGCAAAGGAAAAAATACCACTCAATTTTGGTAGAACAACATTACTCTATTCAATCTCTTAAGCTTCATGGAGTCACTATTCTTCATAATTTTCATAACATGTTCCTCTTATATTTGTTCTTTATTGTGTACACGTCATCTTTAGCAACGACAAATGTTACATAATTGACTAAGAGACTGAGAAGACTATTTATTTGTGTAGAAAATCATGGATTGCATAAACTGGTTGACACTTGATAGGCCAGGGACATGCATTGACAACCAGGAGTGCATTAGACATTATTACACTTTGGTATTTGCGATATGGGCACTTTATTTTATCCTACCTGTGTTGGTTCGAGAGAACTTGATAAATGGATTTTCTAACGTCCAACAATAAATACGTTGTGTTTGCGGAGCTTGCCAGGTAGGTAAGCAACACAGAGTTCCATTTAATGACAAACAAGCTTGGAGAGCCAAGAGAGTCCTGAACACATCTGTTGCTAGTGCCAAGTTTTTTCCTCTATTTGTTGATGATTTTAGTAGGAAAATGTGGTTGTATTTTCTAAAGTAAAAATAAGATGTTAATGAATTTCAAAAGTTCAAAGCATTAGTAGACAAAGAGTAAGGTTGTTACACAACCACTCTCAGATTTGATAATAGGGGTGAATTATGTTTAAAATGATTAAACAAATTTTGTTGTAAACATAGTATCAAAAGAAAATTCACTACACCCTACACTTTGCAATAGAATGGAGTGGTTGAGAGGTAGACCTACACTATCACGAAGTTGCCTGATGTATGATGGAGAGCAAGAGTGTTCGCAAGAGTATTTGGGTTGAGGAAATATTTATAGTAGTATATCTACTTTACATGTCTCCAACATAGGCAGTGAAGTAGAAGACCTTAGAGGA
The DNA here is from genome assembly GCA_018584345.1 of Thuja plicata. Taxonomy (NCBI): domain Eukaryota; kingdom Viridiplantae; phylum Streptophyta; class Pinopsida; order Cupressales; family Cupressaceae; genus Thuja; species Thuja plicata. The sequence continues at coordinate 231,136 of MU226447.1, forward strand.
AGCATGGTTTAGAAGGAAGCCAAAAGTAAGTTATCTTAAGGTCTTTAGTTCCATTGCCTTTGTCTAGATTCTAGATGAGAAGAGAACCAAATTAGTTCCCGAGAGTAAGAAATTGATGATTTCTAGGTACAACATCTGTAGGGCTTGTAGGTTTGTTGATGTGACATCAACTAGTTAACCTTTAGTCGAGACATCGTGGTTGATGAAGAAGCTAGACCTTTCCAGACTTTTTCAGAGTTCAAAATTAATGAAGAACAACATTTTATGGCTAAGAATCGGGTGGTTAGCTTCAGATAGCTCCACCCGAAGGGGGGAAGGATTCTAAACATGATATGAGTCTACCAAGCGAGGAATAGTCCTAGAATCTATTGATGACAGTTTGAATCAACATTCATATGACATAGTTACATGTATCCCAAGTCATGGCAGCCTAGTTTGGCTCGACAATCCATCAAATGGACATTAAGAGTGCTTTCCTCAATGGAGATTTGGAGTAAGAAGTGAACATGTATCAATCACAAGGTTTTTCAAGTTACAAGGAAGAAGCATCTTGTATGCCAATTAAAGAGAGCTCTATATGGCCTAAAGAAGGCATCTACAGTATGGTACAACAAAATTGATAGGTATTTGGCTGAATAGGGATTCTAGCAAAGTCCTTCAGACTCCAATTTGCACATTAAAGGTGTAGTTAATGATCTCATTGTGCTGTTCATATATGTAGATGATATCATTATTACAAGTAGTGAGTCACATGCTATTGGATATATCAAATCTAATATCAGTAAAGTTTTTGACATGATTGATCGAGGCCTCCTACATTACTGCTATGGTGTAGAAGTTTGGCAAATAAGTGGTAGCAGCTTTGTCACATAATCCAAATATGCTTGGAGTTTGCCTAGGAAGTTCAAAATGATAGATTGCAAAATTTTGTCTACAACTATGGAGAAAAGGTGAAGCTTTTGCCAACATTGACTCTAAGACAGTTAACCACCAGCCTATAGGCAACTAGTGGGGAGCCTCATATATCTTACAGCCATAGACTTGATTATGCTCTAATATGAATTTCATTTCCAAATTCAAAACAACACCAAAAATAGAAGTGTCTTGTAGTGAAGAGGGTGTTGATAAACATGAAAGGGACACTTGTCTTTAGGATTTTGTACAACAGAAGCAAATCCTAGTTTGTATGGGTTTACAAATTCAAATTGTGCAGGTTTTGTGGATGATAGAAAATCCTCTTTTGGATATGTTTTAACTTTTCAGCCTTGGCAAAGTGCAGACATATGAATCGTGGTTCTTTCCTCAACTGAAGAAAAATATCAAAGTGCAGTAAAAGCAACATGTGAGGTAGCTTGGCTCAAAACAATGCTTTCAAACTTGAAGATGTCACAAATTGACTTTCAGCCCTATTCTTTGACAATCAACAAGCGCTCTATTGCCAAAACTCCAATCCTCTACGACTGTACCAAACATGTGGATGAGAAGTTGTAGAAGATGGATTTATTTTGCTGCAATATTGTCAAACAAAGGACCAAATTATACACATTCCTACCAAGTCTTTGAGTCTTGACAAATTTGTAAAATTCCAGGGTAAGCTTGGTGTTGTTAGTAGATTGACCATTAAGGGAGGGTGTTGAAGTAATTATTTTTTAGTAATAGTTGATTAGTTATTAGGTGGATGATTTAATAAAGTCATTCAGACTTTAGGATATACTTTATGTTTTATTTCCTATTAGTATGTTCTTTTAAATTATCCCACATTCATAATGTGGTTTGTTATCCTTAACTTTAATCCTATATAAGAAAGCTTTCACTTCTTTTTTTATCAACAAATACCTTGGTAATTTTTATTTGCTTGTTTTTTTCAAATAAATGAGAGGTTGGTGAAGAAAGAAGAGTTAGAAAGATTGGTGAAGTGTCAGGCAAGCTATGGCGGGGCCAACAAAGGATGGGTAAGAAAGAAGCTTAGCAGTGGGCGATGGGGGCAAGCAAATGGCAGCAAAAACCATTGCAAAGAGCAGGCTTGCAGGATACCATTGTGAAGGCCCTTAGGGAGTGCAAACAAGAGAAGGCTCATAGTTTGAACCTAAATGAATGGACTATCAAGGGTATGAGGCTGCCTAGCTAGCCACTAGGGCAATAGAGAAAGGCGGTCACTAATCAATAAAGAAGGCACCGACAATTTCAAGCCACCCACTTTTGACTAGAACTTTGATTGCAATAATGAGGAGCTTTGGATACAAATCGAACATAGTGCAAAAAGAGAACTCCCTCTAAAATTTATGATGAATTTAGATCTTCAATTGGATTTGAAAAATTCCAAGCTATTTGTCTAGAAGGACAAATTTATGAACATCTAGATTTTATAATTTGGCAAATATGTGACCTGGAGCAGGGATAATTCAGGCATAATCTTGTTTTGATATCAGTCAACCCTTTTGATACAAACACGTAAAGCAAAATTAACCTCCTTCAAAATGACTTTGAGGAGATTGCCATGCTTGCTTGATAACATGTAGAAAATGCTTTAGAATCTTTAATAAAAACATAAATACAAGAGAGAATTTTGAAATGTTTGTAGACAATACACTTAGTATATCAAATATAATTAAACAAGATGAAAAGCAATGGGTTGGTATATGCATAGTTTGCAAACTCTGTGAGTACTCTCTGAGTTGCCAAGTGCACTCTTTTGCTCTGTGAGTTTTTACAAGTTTAATCTGTGAGCTTTTATAGACACAAGAAGAACATGGTTAAAAATGCCCACAATGGTAAAATGGTGGTTAAAACATGTTTTTCACACATTTTTTTGCTAAAAAATACAATTTATAAATTGACTTGTAAGAAAAATATGTTTTTTAAAGAAATTTTAATTTTCAGTATTTTCTGAGTTGCCGAGTTGAAAAGTTTCGGCTTGCTGAGCACTCTCCAAGTCTGGGTCTGCAAACTATGGGTATCTGCATATACACACATTCAAGTCATTGATATTTTGATGTGACCAACTTGATCCAAAGTAATAATATACACCATATAATTGGCATTGACACTGACTACAGAGTGAAAAGTGAATTTCAAGATTACACAATCCAACACAGGTGTTACTGAATCGATCATGTCTTTTTAAAATTGTTTAATTGCATTAGGCATAAAGGTAGTTTCCATTGCTCAACCACAACATAGACAAATGGATGGAAATGTTTTATACATGGTCAACAAATCATTTTCTACGTGTTAAACAATAATTCTGTTGATGATTGCAGGCTCAAATTTGTTTTGGCAACTGTTTGCTGTAATCAAATGTGAGAAACTGAAATAGTATTGTAAAAAATGGAGAAAGAAGAAGAAACAGTATTAACAATGCAGACATGTAAAATCTGAAAAATCATTTTCTACGTGTTAAACAATAATTCTGTTGATGATTGCAGGCTCAAATTTGTTTTGGCAACTGTTTGCTGTAATCAAATGTGAGAAACTGAAATAGTATTGTAAAAAATGGAGAAAGAAGAAGAAACAGTATTAACAATGCAGACATGTAAAATCTGAAATTATAATAATTATAATACAAGTTGAACAAATGCACCCAACCAACATATGAATTGTTTTCGAGTTGATTGCCACTTATTAGTGGAACAGCAAGGCAGAGATTTCAAATTTGAATTGACTTTGATTTTTTTTTACATTCAGTGTGATGAAATACCATAGGTCAGCATGTATGCATAAACCAGAATTCACAAGATTGCGATTTTATTAGAATAATATCTCTGAATATCTTATTTATTATTCTTTTAATGGTCGATATTGTGTATCTTGTAAATATTAGAATGTTTCTAATAACGTCATCTTTGTAAACTATATAAGAGTGTCTTGCTCATTCATTTAATTAATCATTAATTTTACCAAATTTATATGGTATTAGAGTAGTGTTATTTTATTGAAATTTTTTATAATTTTGTTTTTGAAATTATGTTTTGAAATTTTTTTTGGAAAATAAGATTTGAGGGTTTCACAATCCCGTCGACTGGTTTGAAGGCTATTTTTTTTTGTAGATAAATTTCTTGTCTCACAACCCGGTGAAACACGATATTGTGTCTTTGCCTCCGTTTTTTGGTCGTGGATTTTTCTTCAACACCCGCATTGCTTCCTCTACATTTTTATGTTCAAAGGCGCCTATTTCTGCTATGCCCGTGCTCGACGACCATTCTCTTGGTCGTTTTTCGTCTGCAAGTTGAAGATTTCGGGCCGGTTCTTGGCCCTTTTTTTTGCTTTTCCTGTTTCACGCAATTTCCTGCTCGCGTTTGTGTTTTTGGGTGTCATTTTTGCTTGTTTCGGTGTTGAATGCCCCACGACGGCGTCTGAAGGGCTGCAAATTCTGGCATTTTGTTCCCACAACCCTATTTGGGTTTCTTTTTTGTTGTTCGATGCATTTATTCTACAATTTTCAAGCCACGGTTTTGCCTTTTCTTTAACATTTTTACAAAAATGCAGCGGCTCCTACTGAGTTCTTTCTCTCCCTGGCTATTTCGACCCTCTGTGGCCATTTTTTGCTCAAACATGACAACTCTTCAACATTCATTGTCTAGGGCATCCATTTTCCACCATTTTTCTCAGTATTTGGACATCTTCCAATTAGTCGGCTAGGGTTTCTTTGACACGTTATGCTATTCCAGTCGGATTCAATTTTTGCTTATAGATTCTTGGTGGGTTTTTCGAGACAATTTCTGGGTATCTCTCCAAATTTTTTGGGTCTTCTGAAAATTGTCTTGGGATCAATGTCCAGAAATTTATAATTTAGTTTTGATATGTGCCTTTTTTTCTACATCAGTCTTATTCTCAACGTGATTTGCACATATTTTGCCTCGATATTCGTGTCATCATTCGATCAACCACCTTTGACTTCAGTTTTCTACAATGACATCTTTGACAAATATCCTGCTTGAGGGGAATCAGAAGTTCAATGACAAAAACTAGAATACCAGGGAACAACATATGATGACGATTTTTGAATAGAGATATGTCTTGACAAAATTGTTCTAGGCAAGACTAATCGTCCCGAGGAAGAAGGCAAGGAGCAGGATAAATTTGATGAGCAAAATCGAGAAGTTGTTATGCTCATCAAACTTTCGGTCACGGATGATCAGCTCCTGCAGGTTCCTTCCGGTAAAACAACTATTGAAATTTAGAGCCATCTAAAAGATCTGCATGAAACCTCAGCTAAGAGCCGTGCATTCTTCCTGAAGAACATGCTCTTCTCGATCATGATGGATGAACATGTGTCCCTGCAAGATCATCTCAACAAAATCAAGGATATTCGAGATCAGTTGGAAGCCATTGGACGCAAAATGGAAGAAGACATGGTGGTGATCACCCTGAAGAATCTACCATCTTCCTATGAGCACTTTATTGAAACTCTCAACATAGCTTCCACTCATTTTGTTGTTTCGTTTTCCAATCTCTGCATAATGCTTCTACACCAAGATCGTTGGAAACAACAATTTGGCAGTGTTACCGGCTCATCTTCAAACACACAAGCCTTCTCAGCTAAATCCACAAGCCACTATCAGTTTTCCTAGTCTTCTCAGCAGAGTCCCTCTGCTCAGTCTTCAGAAGCCTCAAAGAAGAAAAATGTTCAGTGCAACTACTGCCATAAGATTGGTCATATGAAGTTGGAGTGTCATAAATGCTTAGCTGCTCAAGCCAAGCAATCTGGTTCACAACCTCAAGCGCATGCTGCGGAGCACATTGAGCAAGGCAAGTCTGCCTTTTATGCCTTCATGGCTAAAAGACCTGCGGATCATGTAAGATCCTTTGCTTGGTATATTGATTCAGGGGCCTCCTGCCACTTCACTCATTGCCGAGATTGGTTCAACAGATTTTCAGCCATTCTCAGACTCAGTTATTTTTGGAGGGGAAGAGTACACCGTTGTTAGCAAAGGCAATATTCAGATACAGTCTAGAGGAAGGAAACTGGTTTTCCTTGATGTGTACTATTTTCCAGGATTGGAACTCAACCTTCTCTTCGTCCATCAAATTTTGTTCCCCTCAGCTAGCTGTGATATTTAGTTCACATCAGTGCAGTATCATTGATCGGGAGACTCAAACTACTATTGTTGTGCGTCTTGAGGATCATGGTTTATATAGACTTGTTGACTCTGGTGATTCTTAGGAACTTGCTATGGCAGCCCATTATTCTTTTGTTAGTACACTCTGGCATCAACGGTATGGGCACTTAAATGTGCACTATCTTTCTCAGCTTGTTCGGGAAGATCTTGTCATTGGACTGCCAAAGATTCAACCTCAACACTTTGGAGTTTCTAGAGCATGTCAAGCTGGGAAGCAACATTGCACTCCATTTTCAGATGGTGACTCCTAGAGAGCTTCTAAGGTATTACAATTGGTCCATGTTAATGTCTGTGGACCTATAACTACTGTGGTTACTGGGTCCAGGTATTTTTTACTTTTTGTTGATGATTTCAGTCGTAAAATGTGGGTGTATTTCCTTCGTAAAAAATCTGAGGTGTCTGTTTTTTTCCAAAAGTTCAAAGCATTTGTAGAAAAAGAGTCTGGTCAACATATTGTTCCTCTTAGAACTGACAATGGGGGAGAATTTTGTTCCTCTGCCTCTCCCATTTCTATGAACAACATGACATAAAGCGCCAATTAACAACACACCCTACACCCCTTAGCAAAATGGTGTCATTGAACGAAGAAACTGCATGATCACCGAAATGGCCCTGTCTATGCACACAAGAGCGTTCCAAAGAAATTTTGGGCAGAAGCAGTCTACACTGTCGTCTATCTTCTCAACTGCTCTCCCACAGTGGCTGTCAAGAAGCAAACTCTAGAAGAGGCCTGGTGAAGCCATAAGCCCTGAATCAATCATCTCAAAGTTTTTGGATCCACTGCTTTTGTCTGGACTCCTGATACTAAATACACCAAGTTAGATGCGAAGAGCTAGAAACTCATGCTCACCGATTACAGTGATAATCACAAAGCCTACCGCCTGGTTGACATCGAGACTAATCGTCTCATCTTCAGCCAGGATGTGGTCTTTGAAGAGGAACGAGGACCATTTCAGCTCTCTCCAATTATGGATTCCGAGGATCAGTCTCTCAAAGCTCAAGACTTGGGTGTCCGTCTTCCATTGGGTCCACCTAATGGGAGGGCTCCAACTAGGAAGCCTCTGATAGTTCCTATTCCTGTTCCTGCCTCTCCACCAGTTCCTTCTCCCACAGGATCCCCCAGACATACATCTACACCACCTGATTTTCCTCAGGACTCATCCGATCTTTTGTTTAATGATGATATTCATGTTGCACCTCCTATTTCTGATGTTGGCACTTCTACTCTTCGACCTAAATGGTGGGCTAAGACGATTGGCGATCTTCATGATGATGAGCTCATCAAGGGTAGAACTGCTCGGAAGAAGAGCAAACCTTCTGATTCTGTAAATTTTGCTCTCATGGCCAACATTCATATTGTGTATGACCCTCAAACATACACAGAGGCGAAAGGGATACCTGAGGGGGAAGAAGCTATGAAGACTGAGCATCATAGTCTGTTGAAAAATAACACTTGGGTTCTGTTAGATCTTCCTTTAGGAAAGAAACCCATCGGTTGCAAATGGGTCTACAATGTCAAATACAAGGCTGATGGTGCTCTCGATATGTACAAGGCTCGTCTTGTTGCCAAAGGTTTCTCTTAGCGTGAAGGAATTGATTATGAGGAAACCTTTGCTCCGACAACAAAGATGAGCACCATCAGATTAGTCCTAGCCATGACAACTCAGTGTGATTGGAAAGTCCATCAAATGGACGTCAAGAGTGCCTTCCTGAATGGTGAGTTACAGGAAGAGGTTTACATGACGCAACCTCCTGGATTCAAGGTTGCTGGTAAAGAACACCAGGTAATCAAACTTGTGAAAGCACTATATGGCCTCAAACAGGTTCCTCAGGCATGGTAAATAAAACTTGACAAGTACCTCACATATCAAGGTTTTTAGAGGAGTCCTAACTAAAATCTGTATTTCAAGACTATTGACAGTGACATCATCCTTTTGGTTATTTATGTTGATGATTTGATTATCACTGGCAGTTCAACATCTTTGATTCAAGAAATCAAACAAAATTTATGCCAGTCTTTTGACATGACCGACGTTGGGCTTCTACACTACTGCCTAGGTATTGAGGTTTGGCAGCACTCACAGAGCATCTTTCTCTCTCAGTCTAAGTATGCACGAGCTCTGCTTGACAAATTTAGAATGCAGGACTGCAAACTTGCCTCTACACCTATGGAGTTTGGTCTCAAGTTGTCAGCCAAATCTGGTTCTCCTGTTGAGAACGAATCCGCATTTAGGCAACTAGTGGGCAGTTTGATCTATCTCACCACCACTAGACCCGATCTTAGCTTTGTAGTCAGTTACATATCTCACTTCATGACAACTACTTCAGACCATTGGGCTGCAGCGAAGCGCATCTTGCGCCGTGTCAAGGGCATTCCAGACTTTGGCATCCTCTATGGACGAACCAAAGATCCCCGACTCATCGTTTACACAAACTCGGATTGGGGAGGCTCTATGGATGACAAAAAGTCCACTTCCGGGTATGTCTTCAGTTTGGGCATAGGCGTTATCACTTGGACCAGTAAGAAGTAGCCAACATTATCTCTTTCCTCAATAGAAGCCGAATATCAGGAACAGTCAAAGCAGGTTGTGAGGCAGTTTGGTTTCGAAGGATGCTTTCTGACATCCATATGTCTCAAGCAGGCCCGTCACCCCTTTTCTGCAACAATCAAGAGGTGCTCAAACTTGCCAAAAATCCAGTCTTCCATGAGCGAACCAAGCATATTGACCTTCATTATCACTTTATCCGACAACTAGTTGAAGATGGATCTGTGGAGTTGTAGTATGTTCCTACAACATATCAGATTGCCGATATTCTCACCAAGTCACTCCTTCCAGATAAATTTGTTAAGTTCAGGGGGTGCCTTGGTGTATTTGACAGATTGACCATTAAGGGAGGGTATTAGAATAATATCTCTGAATATCTTATTTATTATTCTTTTAATGGTCAATATTGTGTATCTTGTAAATATTAGAATGTTTCTAATATTCTTTTATTCTTTCGTTATTAGAATGTTTCTAATAACGTCATCTTTGTAAACTATATAAGAGTGTCTTGCTCATTCATTCAATTAATCAATTATTTTACCAAATTAATAGATTTGCCTAAAAGGAATCTGATCATAAGTTAGTCAGCATTTTGGTTTGCCGTTTGCAAGACAACACAATCCAGAACAGTATATGAGGACAAACGTCTCTTTGAATTATGAAGGGAAACTCCCTAGAATCTAAACTAATCCCAGATGCTAGGCTATGGTCAAAATATACAACTACTAAAACTATGCACAATAACTTTTGGGTTTTTCTACAAAATGAAAGAAACTAAATTAATTTATATCCTATCTTTTTTGGCCTTGGATATGAACACAAGGCTGAGATCAACTCTTAGGGCTGGGGGCCTAGCTCAATTGGCAAGGGCTTCCTATGGTAAAGCACGAGGTCACGAGGTCTAGTCTCCCCCCAGCCCACGTGGTGCCGGAGGAGGTGTTGTGCCAGCATCACTGGTCACTTTAAAAAGTTTATCCCACAGACGTGTCGTGCCAGCGTCACTGGTCACTTTAAAAAGTTTATCCGGCGCACTGCAGTTTATAGGGGGGTGCTATACCTGATTCCTGCAGTCTAAAAAGAACAGGCTGAGATCAACTCTTATTTCAGAAGCTAGACTTATATTTAAAGACTTGCAATTAAATGAGTTGACAACAACTTAGACAAAACAAATACTTTTCCACTGACTAAGTTCGGTATGTCCACACACATGAGAATAGGGTAAACAAGATGCTTCTAACCCATAAACAACTTAAGGTTTTAAAAAATTGGTTAACAGAAAGTCTTAACACTACTCTTCACTTTAAATCAATGAATGAAAAATTGAGATTTAAGTTTTTAACACTTGAGTAACAATTTCTGCAGCATAAACATAGCTTCCAACTATCATTCAAAAATATTGTGTTCAAAATGCTTATTATAAGTTTGCAGATACTAATTTTGTGGACTTTAAGATAATCATTAATTAATCTGAAAAATCAGTATCTAAAAAGCAAAATATAAAGGATAACTTAAAAAGTTGGAAAGTTCTTTAAAGCAATAAACTTATTTGAACAAAAGTGCAGCTGATTCAGTTGTGTTTCTACAAAACACAGTGACAATACCTCTTTTTTTTATTCTAGCAAACCTTTGGCCCATTCTTGGTAATATTAGGCAAATTGATGCAGTGTTATCCAATGATTTCTATTCTTCTGATTTTCATTCTTCTGACTTCACAGTCAATGCAGAGTTTGCCAAGTACTCTTCAAGATCATCCGTGTAGGCAAAGTTAGAGCCAAACCTATCAAACATGGAGCCTCTAGTGTCATACACTCTACTTTTATCATAAAATTTGAAATTTCTGTCTAATCTTTTAGCATATAAGGTTATAGAGCACTTGTATGTGCCAATTGAAACTGGAATAACTGGAATATTAACTCCTTGATAATGCCTACCTCTACAAATAAATTGTACCTTCATCAATTGCCAACAATACTCCATCACAATCACTTGATCACTAGGGTACAATGCAAGTTTATAAGGTTGTGTGTTGAATCCACATACTCGAATATAGGTGTATCTGAGAATTTAGATAAACCAACCAGCCCACTGTGAAATGACAGCCCTAGTGTAATATATTATCTTGATGTGACTCATATTCCTTAAGTTCCTCAATGTCAATATCAAAAAAGTGTCATTTATTATTGTGAAGTGTTTCATGCCCTTCCTATACTCCAATTTCACATACTGCCTGTAGAATAGTCATTTTTCTTTTCGCTGTTTAACTGTGAATTCTATTGATTGTACCAAAGTGTACATCAAATACGAAACCGTGTGTAAGCTGCGTGTTTGGAAGAAACTACAAGACTATCAATGGACAGGTTGTCACTTACGAGTTACCCCCATCAATGAAAGCCTTACCATCATAAATAATATTGATGGTATAGAACATTTAACTTTTGGATGTTCTTTCTTTGAGCTACCTTGTTACTTTGTTCAATAAGGCAGTCATTATGGTCAGTTAATCAATGAAAGCCTTACCATTACAAATAATATTGATGGTATAGAACATTTAACTTTTGAACGTTCTTTCTTCGAGCTACCCTGTTACTTTGTTCAATAAGGCAGTCATTACAGTCAGTTTATCCTTGAAATCATTTAGCAACAAAACCTTGGGTAACCTTTTCAGTCATTTTGGTTAGGAAAACCATTATTTTCTCATGTTTCTAAATCAAGCACTTGGTCTCCTCATAGGACCGCAAAACCAAAGCGAATTCAAAGGAATTTAGGTCAAACTTGCATATTACCTAACCATCAAAATGTCGTATTTCATTTCTATCTTTGTCACAGTATGTGCAAATGCCAAACTAGCTGCCTGTTTTGCTCTATTGTCGCTTAGTCTTTGCAACTGGCTGCTCGCTTTTATCCTATCACCAAGCTTCGAATTGAGGATATTTACATGCCCAAGCAAAGTGTTTCTGATGGAGGGACTTTCATTCACTAAGAAGGATTTGGGCTCCATGACATGCTATTGAAATGACATCTCTAAATGAGCCACGCACTGCCCTACTTCATTTGAAAATGAAAGTGTTGCTTTAAGGTTTGAATAAGAGCTGGATACCATTTTGTTAACTGTGAGTACTGTTGAAGAACGAAATCTTAGCACCTGAATACTTGAATTATTGTCTTAAAGCCCTAGTTTTTGATAACTAAAATTGCTGGAGCATGTTCTCCGGACAGCAAACTCTAGCATCGACTGAAAAAAACTTCCAATGTTTAACAAAGGCAGAAAAACCATCCTTGAAACTCTAGGTCTTACCAGCTATGACCAGAAATTCTTTGCATAATCTGTTTCCAAAATGCGTATGCAGTATGATAAACTTATTGGCTATGGGTGAGTCGGTCAGTCACATGTTGGAAGTACTATTAATTACTATACTAATATTTATTGTCCATATTAAGTCTAGTTTGTTTATTTCCAGAAAATGCTTATCAAAGAAGTGAATGCTCATTAAAACAGATAGTCATTTGGACACTGACTACTTTTGTTCTACTGGTTGAATGCTTACGAATCTACAGGCTACTATTGCTATATCAGCATCTGAGAAGGGCAAAACATCTGAGAATACAGTTAATGGGCATACAACAGCAGCTGAAAATAGGGCACATAGAGATCAAGATATACAGGGTGTAGTCGAGCAAATGGGCTCATTAACTGTCTCCTCAGAGGTTTCTGTTACTGTTTCATCAGAGCAAACACATCTTGAAAACATAGAACTGGATAAACGAATTCGAGCACTGAAGAAGAAGGTACAAAACACTCTACTTATCATGTTTCTTTAATTTCAAGGGTGAACTAATCTAAGGGTGAACTTATCTCTTTTGTGGTTAATATTTTGATCATACAAAACTGAAATTTGGTTTGATGTGATTGGAATATTGAGACAAAATTTGGACAACCAGCTACTGGATATTCTTTTAGCAAATAAATAGGTTTTTGTCACAGGAAAAAATATTAAAAAATTTCAGTTGCTGTTCTATTCAATGTACACAAAGGATGAATGGTTTGTAATCATATTGAATGTAAGATAGGCACATAAGATACTGAAATTATGTTTAACCTTTCAACAGATTCGACTGACTGAGTTACAGCAGGCGTCTTTAGCTGGAAAAGAGACATTAAATCCTGAGCAAAGAGAAAAGCTAACTAAGTTGGATACATGGCGAAAAGAGTTGATGGATCTGGAGGAGAAAAGAATGCGATTGGATTCATAAGGATTGAATTTATTTAATATTGTACATTATTACAAACTTGTTATGTGTCTGATTCCTAAAGTGTTATAAGTTAATGACACTTTCTGTTTGAATTTCATAACTTCAGTACAGACACAAAATGCAGTGCTTTATGCAACAAGTTCTAGCTTGACCTCTAACTAGCATGAATTAACAAAGGAATTTGAAGGTTGCAATCCTTGGTGCCTCGAGCATCTTTTTCTCCTAATTGTGTTTCCTGTCAACATCTTGTTTGGAGTGCAAACAGTTGTATGAGTGATGTTTATTATACAATATCTAACAGAGAAACTTAAACTGACATAATAGACAAGAATCCATTTACTTGCAAACTAAACTAAATCTAAGTTCATTCTATCTCCAGCACTGGCAGCAGTTACTGCAACAAATGCATTGAAGTGCTTACTTGGTTGAAGTAGTTATGAGCTTATGATGTATGTGTTATATCCTTGCTTATCCGTGTTTTAGGTAAATAGATTTTTCTTTCATCTTATGAAATAATACACCTTTAACATCATACAGAATGATCAGGTCAGATAATGTGTTTTGTAGTGGACCTCTCCTAAGAAATAGCAGGAGAGAATTTCTGCATTGCGACCATGGTGAGAGTTGAATTCTTTCTGTAAACATATTGTTTTATACACAATATAAGCTGTTAAGTCTGGCCTGAAGGACTGAAAGGAGGCCTCTCCTTGAATAATGTTTTATATCCATGTCTCCACTCGCATGTTTTCAAATCAACCTGACATTCAATTGTTTCCCCTAATTTGGTTTGATGTGATTGGAATACTGAGACATTCAATTGTTTCATCTTAAACAACAAAATTAAACCTGCATAGCTTGTACCTACTTGAAAATTTTCTTTCTATTTTTCCATTGCTAGAACACAGTTTCTATTTCCCTGGCATGAAACAAGATAGAGTCTGTAACTTGCCATCCACACCAACCGTTTCCATTTGTTGGAGCATGAAACTTGCATGTATTCTTGCTCTGGAGAAACCTATGTCTTCTAGTTCAGTTTAAATGTGCACTTTGATGGGACGTATTTCAGAAAGATAAATGGGCTTTTCCATTAGTACTTGTTTCTCAAGTCTTTCCATGATTGCCTCTTCTATTCTAAGCTGGACATCTGTCCCAATTCATTTCTTTTCTTAGGTATGTTAAGATAAGCTCTACAGGCAGACCTTGCACATTCAGTCCCTTACGTTCTTATGGCAGTTGACCAGGGACCAGTTGCTGAAGTTGACATTCACGGTTGAATTGTGATAATTGAGCCACTTATACTGAATAAGCTAGCTCCTCCAAGAACATCATACAGGTTGAAGAAACCTTTTCTACCTACTATATGTCATCTAGACGTAACCCTCTGCCTGACAAAGGATTTTCTCAGAGGATTTTGTCTTCATCAATATCCTTGTTAGTGTTGATTCTTACACTTTAACATCAACAATATTGATCCCTTTTCTACTGACGAGGTTGCACAGTTTCCAAGATCCCGAGTACAGTGTTGGCTACTTAAAGCATTTTCCTAAAAATGTTTCTAAGCATATACAAAGGATAATAGTTGATTAAAATTAGACTTACCAGATAAGGCAACTAAGGTTATCAGCTTGCCAACAATTATGGTCGATACTCTTTTCTGTATAAACTTATCTCGAGCATTGGTTTTTGACCAATTTGCTTAGTTACTTAAGCATATGTATTCATAGTAATTACAATGCCAATCGAAGTCTACTAATCAAATATGCATTCCCCACACTGCTCGAGTTATCTTGCAATTTAGACGCTGTGTCATCCTCTTATTACCAACTCATTTGCAGGATCAACCAAGTCCTTTCATATAATCCCATTGGGGCATGGTTGTTCTCAATATTATTTATCTTTGCAGTTTCCAATTGATCTTCCACTTAAATCACTTGCACGACAGAGCAAATCTTTTTAATTCTAAGTAGAGTATTACTATTTTTTTTTTGTTAGTGTTCATTTTGAAATATCTGTTCTATTATTTTGTTTTTGTCTAGAAGAAACATTATTTTGTATATTACAAAAAGATTCAGATCTTAGTGCAATGAGTGCTAAGTGTTCCATTCTTTCTCATGAGAGATGAGTTTTTGTGAACCACTACTTATGAAACATGGGTCAGTGAGTTTGATTCAAAAACTACAAAGTTGAATCCTGATAGCAATATCACATCTTTGAAGATTGTTTGTTCTCTTTTGTTTATAATAATGTAGAAGTTTGTTTATTATAATCTAGTTTACTCATGTTTTTAGTTTCATGCATTTACTTTCTTACAATTAAAGTAGATATTAGAAACATCAATCTACTTTGAACACAAGTCATTCTTCCCATTTCTTTCTTAGCTTTTTGTAGTTTCTGCTCAACTCAGCATTTAATGAGATATTAGGTTTCAACCTATCTTTCAAAGGCATCGTTGAATGATGCTTTTGGGGCAAGATTAACTCATATGACCAAGAGGGTTCAGCAAACCAAGCTCCTTGAAACACAAGAATGAAGTTGACCTTCAGCTCCATTGATTATTTTTTGGGGTCTTCTACACTTTGAAGAGAACATGTAGAAAGAAAAACAAAACCAACACAACTCCTAATAAACCTTGTCAATAAAGTAGTATTCGTCTTTTAAAGCATCTATTTTTTTCCATCTCGCTCTTGATTAATTAAAAGACCAATTGACCTTCATTGTAGGAGTTGAACACAACTTAGAAGACATACGAAGCAAGTTTCAAGCATCGAAAGCTAGAAATTTGGAAAGGAATGGAGTATTTTGGACTTTTGTGCGAACTTGCAAATTTTATACATGTGGTAGTTTTGTAATTGTTGGGGGTTTTGTCCAAGAAGTGATGGTTTTGTGACAAGTGGAAGAGGTGATTTCATATTCACTAGGTGGTTTTGTGAGTGTTGAAAGGGAGTTTTGTCATGTGATATAAATGGTGGAAAATGCTTAAGGATGCTTTAAATTGTACTTGTACTTGGTTTCTATTGACTTTTGGGACTCCTAACACATTTGTTTTGGCTTAAATCACGTGTAAATGTCCATAGGGGCGACAAAGAAGGATTATAGTTGAATTATAGGATTCTAGTTAGAGTTCACTAGTTTAAAAACATTGTTATATGTAAATGAACAAAGTTGAGTGTATATGAATGTTGTCGTAATCATATAGGGACTTAATTAAGTTGATTTCTTTTGGTTGTGCACAGGTGAGGCTTACGATTGTAATTCCCATGTCGATTGAGGCATAGTGTCGCCATAGAATCATTTCATTGGAGAGGTGGCCACCAAGGTTCAAGCCCTTGTCAGACTGCTAAGCTTGTAAGCCTTGTTCCTTTGTTGGGTTGATGTGCTTGTTGGATATGCACATTTGTTGGGTTGATGTGCTCAAAGGCTTTGGGCCTTCGTTGGGCCAATGAGCTCGTAAGTTTGAACAAGTGAAATGTGTGATGAATGGGGTGTTGATTATTGTTTAGCTCAAAAGGTGGAGTGGTCGAGTTGGATATTTAGCAACTACTTTATTTTTGTATTCTTTAAAATGATATTTCTAAGTTTGTGAGGTTGAGTAAAATCAAGAGTGATTTTATATATGATTTAAAGCCAAAGAAAGCAAGGAAAGATTCTTTTCTTTTAAGCTAAGTAAAGTAGTTGGACTCTATATATATAAGATTGTTGTAGCAAACTTGTATTGTATTTTTCGAGGAGAAAGTTAGCTGCTAGGCTGAATAGAAGATCCAACATTTGCAGGTTTTACCCCACATTGGGGTTTTTAGGGTATATCTGTGTTATTGTCTTTTTGTGATCGGCTTCAATTAGTTATTTTTACTTTCGCTAATATTTGTTGTTAATTAATCCAGAGTATTAACTGTTATAAATTAGATAGAGTTTCTATTATGTGAATTTATTATGCAATTAATCTGTAGTTGGGTTATAAGAAATTAACTTGGTATCAGAACTCTAAACTTTAAATACAAAGCCAAGAATTCTGATGCAGATTTCAGGGAAAAAAATAGATTGTTGTCTCCAGTTTCTTTTGTGGCTATGACAACCAATGTTCGATATGAGGACAGGCTTGAGGGTGTGTCTAACTTCTTATAGTGGAATGTTCAAATTACATCTGTTCTCAAGGAGAAGAGGTTGTGGATCTATACTAGTACAAGAGTGCCACCACCAACAAATGATCTTGTTGCTTTGGATTCGCATGAACTCAAGGAGGCCAAGGTTTAGAAGATCATTCTTGGAGTAAGAGATCATTTAATTCCTCATCTATCGGGGAAAGGCACTGCCAAGGAGATGTGGGATACACTCACAAGACTTTATCAGAGCGACTACCAGAGTCGTAAGATGATGCTCAAGAACAAATTGCATAATACCAAGATGTCCAAAGGTGAGTGTGACCTCTTACTTGTCCAAGCTGACACAAATCAGAGATGAGCTTGGTGTTGGAGAGACGATTGCTAAAGATGAGTTGGTGTGTATAGCCTTGAATGGTTTTTCGAAGCACTGGGAAGTGTTTGTCAAGTGCGTTGTCGACAGAGATCGACTACCTGATTGGGTGAGGCTTTGTGATAATTTTGTTCAAGAGGAAATCTGTAAAGGTGCTCATCGAGGAGACTAGACGAAGAAGGGTGAAGACGAAGAAAATCTTGCTCTTGCAAGCAAGGGTAAGCAAAAGTCTAATAAAGGGCAAACAAAAGGTTCTTCTTCCAAGATGGGGCAGAAGAAAGATCTGAGCAAGATAAAATGTTTTTACTGCCATCAGATGGGTCACTATGCCAGTCAATGTTCGAATAAGAATAAGAAAAATAAGGACAAGCAGAAGAAGCAAGTTGTTGCTACAACCGAGGTGGATGAGTTGCATCACAATTTGAGAATGAGTTTGCATTCATTGTCTGTCTCTCAAGTTCAATTGCCAACAAGGTATGTGTTGGCAAGAGACATTGATAAGAAGATGTATGTTGCCATTGACGACAACTACACACTATTTTGGAGATAGCTTGTCATATTTTGATGTTACCAAAGGTTTGACTACATATTTGGCTAAGTATGGAATAACATACCCACTGTACAAGTTTTGGTATATGGATCGGTACAGACACACTTGATCGAGTTTTGATGTTCGAGGCTAGGAGATGATTCTAAGAGGTATTATGTATTTATGTTTAAGATCCCAACGGTTTATATTATCATCTGATGTAGTTATGGTCTTCTAAGTATCATGTTAGTAGAGTTCAGTAAGAGACTGAGACAGTTGTTGGATCGATCAACAATCCTATAAGATTGATGATCCGATCAATTTACTAGTTCTATTTGGTGATGCCGACATGATAGAAGATATTTTTGGTATTGGTTAAGTTTAGCATTAAGTTTTGATGGGAGATTCAGCCGACACTTCACACGCTACCTATTTGGTTCCTGAGGCCGACAATGAAGATGAACAATCTTGATGATTGGTATATAAGCTCGAGTTTTTGTGGTGATTGATATATGTGATGGTTGGATATGATTTCTATATGATATGCATGATTGATGGATTAGTGATCGGAGGATTGACAGTCAAATAAGCAGATTTTGTTTTGTACTTCATTGGAACTGCATTGGCATTGTGATGTTTCTCAGTTCACCTTTTGTGAATGAATCTTTTTGTATGACAATGAGCCTCTGAAGTTTGTATACCTGTTTTTGCAATTGAGCGGTGAGCTCTAGGTTGTAAGTTTGAATGCATGTGCATTCCCTATTGTACTTACACCCTTAATAGGGTAACTTATTTTTGCAGAAGTAATACTTGTGGATTCCATCCCTGCCGTGGTTTTTCCCTTAACTGGGTTTTCACACAAAAAACATGGTGTTATGATGTCGTGGATGCTTTGCTTATCTTTCTGTTGTTTAATATTTATTGCTTTTAGTTTATGGTTGTGCAATCAAGTTAAAAAGTTAATAAAAGCTAGAGCACCGATTCACCCTTCCCCCCTCTCAGTGTTCCTCAATCCTAACAATATGGTATATTGATAGTGGGGCTTCTTGCCACATGACGAGAATCAGAGAATGTTTCACCAAGTTAGAGGAGAAGAAGTTGGATTTCTATACTGAGCTCAAAGACAATGCCAGGTACCATGCAACTAGTCTCGTATGTCCCTATCATGACAAAGAATTTAAGCTCGGTTTCTACTTTGCAAGACAAGGGTTACATTGTGACCTTTGAGAGGGAAAACGTCTATATTCGTCCCAAGGATTTCAAAGTTGTAAAAGTGATTGGAGTCTGGCACGACAACTTGTTTTAGTTACAGTTTGAGCCAACACATGCATTGGTAAGCAACTGTAGAGGGCAAGGAGAATTGTGGCACATGGGGATGGCTCATCTTCACCATGGAGCACTTAATGTGCTCAAGGAAATAGTGATGAGGCTGCCTGAGATGAAGACATATAAGCATGAGGCATGCAAGGGTTGTGCTCTTGGGAAACATGCCAAGACCAATTTTCTAAGTAGCGATAGTAGATCTGAAGGGATGTTGGATCTCGTATGCTTAGGATGTGTGTTGGCCTATATCAATAGGATCCTTGAATGTGTATGCGTATTATGTTACTTTCATTGATGATTTCTCCAGGAAGACATGGATATATTTTATGAAGAACAAAGATGAGGTCTTTAGTAGGTTCAAAGAGTTTAAGGCTCTTGTGGGGAACCAGACAGGGAGGAAGATCAAGGTACCAAGGATTGGTAATGGAGGCGAGTATACCTTGAATGCCTTCAAAAATTTCTGTGCTCAAGAAGGTATCAAGAAAGAGTTGACAATTTCATACAACGGTTAAGTAAATGGGGTTGTTGAGTAGAAGAACAAGGCTCTAGTTGGAGCAGCCACGACCATGCTTCATGATCATGACCTACCTTGGTTCTTATGGGCATAAGCTTGCAATACAACCATGTATTTGTAGAATAGCAGCTCTCACAAAGTGTTTGACAAATTGACTCCAGAAGAGGCGTTCAATGGTAAGAAACCAGATTTGGGGCACATTCGCATTTGTGGATGCCTCATGTATTGTCACATTCCCGTGGAGAAAAAAACCAAGTTAGATTCAACTGTAGAGAAGGGTATCCTTGTTGGGTATAGTGAAACTTCTAAGGCTTATCGGGTTTACGTTCCTACACGATGTGTAGTTCGGGGAGGAGAGGGCTCTTCAGAAGTCTAGCAACTTGATGAATGAGGAGCAATCAATCCACAATTGAGGTAGCACAAATTCTTCAAACTTCAGTCACACATGCTGGAGAGAAAAACAAGCAAGTTGAACATGATAATTAAGAGGAACAAAGAATTCCTCGACCTCATATTCTTGTTACAGAGAAGTAGAGAAATAGGGCAACTAAGCAAACTTTGAGAGAGGTCCAGTAATATGTTGGTGATCCACAAGATTCAGTTAGACAAAGAAAGGCTCCCAAACGTTATTTCGATTATGTGACACTTATGAGTGAATTAATTGAAGTAGAGCCTTCTAGCTTTCAAGAGGCGTCCAAGCACTAAGTATGGAAGGATGCTATGGTGGAAGAGTACTCTTCGATTATGAAGAATAGCGCGTGGGAGGTAGTACCATGACCAGAAGATAAGTTTGTGGTGAGCTCGAGATGGTTGTATAAGATTAAGCATGTTGTAGATAATAGTGTGTAAAAGTTCAAAACTTATTTAGTGGCTAAGGCATTTTCTCAAAAGGAAGGAATCGACTAAGACGAGACTTTCGCTCCAGTAGCCAGGTACTCATCCATAAGAGCCATAATTTTTGTAGCTGCATAGATGGGTTGGAAGATTCACCAGATGAATGTTAAAACAACGTTTCTCAATGGAGTAATTGAGGAAGAGATTTATATGGAGCAGTTAGAAGCATTTGAAGCACATGGGAGGGATTCTCATGTTTGCAGGTTGAAAAGAGCACTATATGTACTCAAGTAGGCTCCCAAGACGTGGTATTCACATATTGACAGTTACTTGTAATGTGAGCTTCATCAAGAGTGAGGCAGATGCGAATCTGTACTATGTTCAGATGAAGGGTGAACTTCTCATACTGTTGTTGAATGTTGATGACTTATTTCTCACAGGGTCAGAGGAGCTCATAACACACTGCAAGCAAGTTCTTGCAGGAGAGTTTGAGATGAAGGAATTGGGGCTGATGCACTACTTTATGGGATTAGAGTTGTGGTAGAAAGAGGGAGAGATCTTCCTTGGACAAGGGAAATACTTAATTGATATTTTGAAGTGATTCATGATGGAGAACTGTAAGCCCATTTCTACACCACTTATGACCAATTGGAAGAAAATGATGCTTCCAGATCAGAGGCAGTGGACCCAACTTTATACAGATAGTTGATAGGCTCTCTTATGTATCTGGTCGACACTATGTTAGACATTTGTTTTGTAGTGAACACTCTCAGTCAGTTTATGGTGGAACCTAAGCTTGTGCACACTATAGTTGCAAAGCATGTTTTGAGATATCTTCGAGACATAGTGATTATGGGCCGAAGTATGTTCAATTGGATGGAGTGAATCTCGAGGGGTTTATTGATGTAGATTGGGCAGGTAGTACAACTGACAAGAAGAGCACTTCAACATGCAGTTTCAGTTTGGGATCAGGAGTAGTCTCTTGGTACAACAGGAAATACAAGTCAGTTGCACTGATTTTTGTAGAGGCCAAGTATATGATAGCCAGTATGGCTACATGTGAGGTTATCTGGCTTCAAAAACTTCTAGTTGGGCTCTTTGATAAGAAGCTAGATCCTACAGTCATTTACTATGATAATCAAAGTTGTATCAAACTCTCTGAGAATCCAATGTTTCATGACAAGTCAAAACATATTGAGATCAAGTGCCACTTCATCAGAGATTGTGTGGAGAAGGGGACAATGAAACTCCAGTACATTCCTATGGACGAACATATATCAGACATCCTGACAAAGGCTTTGATGAAGAATAAGTTTGTGTTCTTTAGGGATAAGCTGGGTGTTGTGAGCACCTTCCTCGCTAAGAGGGAGTGTTGATTTTTGTCTAGTTCGAAAGGTGGAGTGGAGTTGCTTTAAAGCAATTGAGTTGGATATTTCGCAACAACTTTATTTTTTTATTCTTTAAAAGAATATTTTTAAGTTTGTGAGGTTGAGTAAAACCAAGAGTGATTTTATTTATGATTTAAAGCCAAAGAAAGCAAGGAAATATTCTTTTCTTGCAAGCTAAGTAAAGTAGCTAGGCTCTATATATGTAAGATAGTTGTAGCAAACTTGTATTGTATTTTTTGAAGAGAGTTTGTTGTTAGGCTGAATAGAAGATCCGACATTTGTAGGTTTTTTCCCACACTGGGGTTTCCTGGGTATATCCGTGTTATTGTCTTTTTGTGATTGGCTTTGACCAACTAAAAAACCTTGGGTTTTCTCATACAAAAAAGAAGATTGTAATTCCCAATGAAGATAGAGAAAAGTGTGTTTTTCCTTATGAGTTGTTGGAGATTTCTCCTAGACTGCATTCTTTTGGGTAAATTTGTGTTATCTAATTTGTGGTGATTTTTGCTCTAATTTTTGTAAGTTCTTTGTTATTGATTTGCCTACAATGTGCAATTCATCTTATATTAATTTTTTTGTGCAATGACTAATTTTGAGGCATAACTTTCATTAAGTTTTAAATTGACTTAATTTTTAACTCTTGATATTTCATTTTCAAATGTTGTGCCATTATTTAAAAAATACTTGCACAATATAAGCTTGGATCTCCTTAACTATTATCTTCAATAACTTGGTCATCTTTGATCTATGCAACTATAACACCATTGAATCATCATGTTTAAAAATTTGCATGTAATTCTAATGTGTTGGTTTATTTTACAAGCCACAAATGCTTGCTATTCTATTGCTACATGATCTATAATTTCCAATAAAAATCTTGTTGGCATATATACTACATTAAATTACAATATTAGAGCTGAAATGCTAACGAAACAATAACATAATAATGATCAATGGAAATAGATTAACCATCACAAACATGGCATGATGTTACTATAGAACATTTGTTTAATTTAAACATTGGTTATTGTTCATGCAACTTCTGGCATCAGAACTCCTCACACAAGTTCAACTTCTATGTGTGTGGTCCCACTAGCCTCTCATGGGGTTCTTGCACCTTTCGTTGTTGGGGGCTAAGCGCTCTGCGCTTACGTCTACACCTGCCCTAGTCTCTGCATCTTTTGTATTGGGTAGGGTTTGGAATGTGCCCCTGTCCCAACTACTGGACCTCATCCTAGCTTGAAGGATCTCCCTTCTAGTAGTGATTTTGTTCTAACTAGCTCCCTTGGGTTTGGGGATGCGGCTTGCACTGGTCCGATATAGGGTGTTATTGTTGTGGTGAATGACCCTAGGGTTTTCCCTGGCTCTTCCTCGGGGTCTATCTCTTTTACGAAGAAACACAATTTTACCCATGTTATTCGGCCAAGCCCTGCTTGCCCTCAATGTATGTTTCAGCTTCTCTTGTGCCAAATCTTCTCCTATCATTGTTTGTGGCAAGGATGTTGCTGATAATGAGGGCTTCTACTTGGGAAAAGGTCTGGTGTGTAGTTTCTCCACCCTTTGGCCTTCTCTTCCTATCCTACACCACTAGGTCCAAGATTTTTAGAAGCTTATTGTGACTGGTAAGATATAGCTCTTTGCCTGTGCTAAGGGTTTTTTTTTATTGCTTCCTTTGCTTCATCTAAAAACTTAAATTTGGTGTTGGGACAACTTTGGGCCTAGGGAGAGTATTCACTCCCCATCAAAACCTGGACTCCTTCCTTCAATCCCCTCACCAAACCATTTGCACATCTAGTTTGGGTTAGACTGTTGAATCTTTCCTTATGGTTTAGGGAGAATTATTGTTATGAGGCCATTAATAACCCAGTCGGTCATTTATTGAAGGTTGATGATTCTATTGTCCACATGGGTCACTCCACCTTTTCTTGTATTTTGGTTGACATTGACATCTTCAAACATCTTCATGGGGATGCGGTTCTGATGATTGGGGATAGGCCTTAGACGTGACTAATGGATTATAAGGGCCTCATTTTTTGACGTTGTTGCTTCGCTATTGGTTTTTGGCTTTTGTAAATGAAATTTGAACCTATAATCAAATCTAGATATAAGTAAATAAATTAATTAAATTGACTGAGATCTTATACCTTATATCAATGTCTAAACAACAAATATTATTATGCAGAAACTAGTCAATGTATCTTCACTAATCATTTTTTGTGACTACATTTTGATTTCAACGTCATCAATATATATATGAGGTTGGGTAAGTATGAGAGGCCACGTCTATGATAGATGTGACTCCTCAAGGAGTCATGCATAGGCGTGACTCTTCATACCTACGGTTTACGTCCAGACCCGACTCATATCTCATGCGATAACATACAGTGGCTAAACATATAACCGATAATACAATAACGTTTAATATAAAACGCCAAATATAATATAAGAAATGTTAATATGTATCGACAACAAGTGTAGTCGATAGTGTATGTAATTTACTCGATCATAATATTTATAATATATTAATGATAATTATTATCAATATTATATTATAACAATAATAATAATGATAATCATTATCATTATTATATAATAATGATTACAATAAGAATATATATATATATATAT
>MU226447.1:260871-275935 GCA_018584345.1 Thuja plicata
TATATATATATATATATATATCTCACAATTTATGTATTATTGTATGATCAATATTTTATCTGATCGATGCTAAAAATATCAACAACTTCAAATTGCTCTTTGTCACATTTGAAAGGATCCACAACCAGCTCGAAGGATGCTAAGGAAGATCACTTGACTTTGGAGGTTTCTACCTCATCTCAGGATGACTCTTCCCAAAATTCTACTAAGCATCTTGCTCCCTATGCGACTTTGTCTTGCCCAAATGTCCCTAATGAGGTTCCTCCTACTTCTATTCTGACTCGGACCAAGTTGGGTGCTTCCTCAACTTTTGTCTTCTATGGTGGTCAATGACACTTCTTGCCTTAACATCTTGATGTCCCTCCTTCAGTTGCTATTGATCCTCCAATTGGGGGCTAACCTCTTGTTCCCCCTTGTACTGATGTTTTAGATGATAGTCATAGCTTGGATTCTAGTTCATAGGAGGAAAGTTCCATCTGCATCTCTCCAGTCTCTTCCAATTGTTGTGAAAGAGAAGCCTATTGTATAGGGTCGGGACCCTTATTTCCCACCGATTTCTTGCTCTAGTCAAAATCATTTTTTGTTGTTTCCTTTCCAATCTCACCACTTCTAAGATCCAATCTTTTTCCCTTGATGAATGCTTTGTAATGGGTATGGGCCATTCCTTTGCTTATTTAATCAAACATGATATTACTATAGAAGATGTGATGTAGGAAAAACATGGTATTCAAAACTAATATCCACTTCTTTGCTTCAATATTAGGATTCTTACAAAGAATCACACTTAAACATGCTATTGTAGAGTGTGAAAAATGAACCGCTACGGAGGGTAATCAAATCCATTGAAGATTCGAGTCCCAACTCTCCACTCGAAATAAACCCTTAGGCAACTAAGACCTTTGAGCTTATTCATTATTTTAAAGAAATGTGTTTAACTAAATATACTAATTAGCTAAAATGTTTAGACCCCAGAAGACAAAAGTACAAGTCACACAGATCTTCCAAATAGCTCCATGAGCTCTTTGTCCAGGATGAATGCATGGCTATAGGACAACAACACAACGTGCAAGTGTCCTATATGGATAGAGCATAGAGACCGTCACAGGAAAGACATATAGCGAATTATATTGTGTTCTAAAACTAAAGGGTACAAAAATACAATATGCAAGAAACATTGAACACAATTAAAGTGATAAAATGACAAGGAGGAAGCAAAGGAATATCATCAAGATCCATGAGTGAAGCTCTAGAGAAGGTGATGATTGTATCCAGTTGAAATTGCACACATAAGACCGGAGAAAAATGTTGGGGCGACTGTGTTTAGAGGTTTGCCTTAGTCAAACCCCTGCTTTGGTGTTTCCACCTCCATGGACAACCTTTAGATGCGATTGTAGGCAAATAAATAAAGGCATACAAGCAAGATATGACAAGATAGTAGACAAATGCGAGGCTCAAACAATTACCCTCCCTCGAAACCAAAAGCTATGGGGCTTGATGGCTTGAAGAATAACAATGTTCTTTAATGTTGTAGAGCTTTGTTGTGGTCAACAGTGGCAGATGACAAGATGGTGAAGATGTGAATGGAAGTATGCAACAATGGAGCACTGGTATGCTGTGGGAATTTTCAAGAAGTTTGGAGAATGTAAGAGAGGTTCAAGAATAGCCAAGAGGGGGAAAGTGAAGTGAAAACACAAGTTTTATGGAATTGCCAGTCGTTTTTGACGTCGATGCAGTCAAACATGAGCATTAGATTTCCAAATTTACAAGTGTAACCTTCCAACGACCAACTTAGTCACAAATATTTATGAGACGCTAATGTGACATGCATGTGTCTATGTGTCATTCAGACTTGACAGTTAGGAAGTCAGGCATGGGAGGTGGCAAAGATAGTTTTTTGAATTAGAATTAACGCTTAAGATTTACAATTGTCTTGATTTACGGCTAAAGGGAAGGCTCATATAATGTGAATTCCATAGGATGCAATATACGACATTACATTTTGCTGCCACTTTAGCGAACATATATATTCATATAGAAATTTGAGCTATAGTAGAATGAGAATTTAGAAGCAAAGTCTATGTGTTATAAACATATTTAAAGACAAGATAGTGGCAGATCCAAAATGTGCAGATAGAGATACATAGTTTTATATTTAGAACATGCAAAAATCCCTAGACCATGTCATAATTATGACACAATCCTTTTGGGAGGAAGATATATAAAGCATCTTGATCCATATTCTAGATACCTAAGCCAAGCCAATGAAAACACCCCTTGGACTATGACATCCAGCACCAGTGTCTAACCATTTTGAGTCCAAATTTTAGATACATAATTCTCTTTGCATCCTATCTCCAGATCTATGTTTCTGTCTTGATTTTTAGTTTTGTATTTGTCCGTTTATGCTATTTCTTGACAAAAGCCCTAGTTCTTGCATCGTTTCTCATTTTATCTTATTCAATCATATCAAAAGTCAAAGAAGAATAACTCATTGCACCCGACTCTCCCAAAAATTTGATGTAAACTAGTAAACTCCATTTCCACTACATCACACAAGATAAAATAAACACCAAAATTTTCTCATAATTCTTATATATAACTAATGATTAATGATATATTTTGATTGTCACATTCAACCAAAATTAAACCAAATATCTTCACGAGTTAAACCACCACATAATAAACAGGTGCCACGTAGTGCTGGCCAATACTTACCGTAATTAATCATAATTTTAATTATATATGTAAATTTAATTCTAATTTTATTATCAATATTAAATATATTTTAATTAATAGTTATTTAATAAAAAATAAAATTATTATAAATTCAAAATTAAATAAGAAGCTTTGTATAAAATCTTAAAAATAATATTTAATAAGTTATGTTTGTATATATTATAGTTTCATTTCTAGAGTTATAATTGTAAAAGTTTAAAATGTAGTTATAGATTTTAAATGTAAGGTGGAATTTAAATAATATATAAGGAGTTAGTAAAATATTAAAATTACATAATATTGCATACATGATATAGTATTTTTATATTGTATATATTATATATTTGAAAGTTTAATAATTATTTATATATTAAATATTGTATATATTATATCTTTACAATATAATATAGTAAATTCTAGAATATATAATAATTATATATTATAATATTGTTTAAATATATTGTAATTTAATTTTATGATAGTTAATAAACTGTCTGAAAAAAGATTTACAAAACAATAAACTAATTGTAGAATGCAATAGTACAATAAAAGATTCCCTAAGTAGATTGTAACCTTAATTATAACTCTTTTATCTATTACATTCATATTTTACATAATAAATTAAAATTAGACAAATAAAAATCATTGCAAACAGGGGTTGGTTTTTCTGAATCCCGGGTATTTCAAAGCACGAAATATGACAGCAATTGGACGCATATTGTTCTCGCATCTTCTAGGTTCTTCCAGTCGGTCTGCTGGCCCCATCTCACCTTAAACACTTATCGTATTCTCCTTTATTCTTTTAGCTGCATTACACTTATTTCAAGCTTAGGGTTTAAAGAATACGTTATCATGGGCGCTATTTTTATATAGCCATCGGCGTATAATGACAGGTCTGGTTGTCGATTGGTTTTTCATTTGATTCATAATGAGTGATCATTTGAATTTATGTTTCAGAATCTTGATTTTCCTGATTTACCATTGTCACTAGATATCTATAGATTAAAAGAGAGGGTGTATATCAACGCAGTTTGCTGCCCAGGATGCAGATGTAAGGAGGTTTAAGCGATTCAAAATTGGGGTAGGGTTGAATCGATATTGAGTCTTCCAATAAGGTAAAGATGTTTGGAGTGCTTTTCCCAAATCGGAGCTTTCCAATGGACATGTCGAGTTTCTCTCAAATAGATACACTTCATTGGGTTCTCGACATGAATTATTTTGTGGGTAAGTTCCACTTTACCATTTTAAATTTTAAGTCTCAGCATACCACATTCACAGAGATAGCTATGTAAACACACTTGAGTTGGTTTCCGAGTTATTGATTTTTTTTTGGCTCAATTTTGTTGTGGTACCGATTATTTGAAAGATTAGAGATAATTGTTTTATACGATAATATGTTAACACTTTCCAGTTGCCCCTGTACATGGTATTCATATGCTGAAAGCCTCATATGTTAAGTGAGTATTTGATTAGGGGAAAGGACCTCGTATATGAGTGCATTTGGCTGTAATAGCTGATGTTGATTTAATTTCATATATGTTGATTTAAATTTAAATTTTTTTTGACAGCATTTTATCATTAGTTGTGACTTTAAAGTGGTTATTGCTATGATAATTATTCATAATTGAATAAAATATATTCTTACTTGTAAAAAGCAACCAATCATAATGTCACATCGGCTTTGAATGACTATTTTGGGCTGTTTTGGATACTTTGGCAAAAAAAAACATGCCAATTAAGCTACTATTTTTGGACTGTTTTGGACACTTAGGCAAAAAGCATGTCAAGTAAGCTACTGTAAAAAAAAAAAAAAAAAAAAAAAGTGGGAGTGATTTGAAATTTCTATATAAGATTCTGAGAAGCTTGAAATTAGGGTGCTCAACTACCAAGTCCTCTCCCCTACTAGTTCTATTAGATTACCCTTATTTGGGGAAGAAACAAGGATTCCCAAACGATGTTAGAACTTATAATGTAGACTATTTAGCTAAATTAGTGAATAAATGATTCTCATATTAGCATAGAATCTGATAATTGTGGAAAATTCCGTGCTATAAAGGTCCATTTGCGCCTTTGCTCCGAGGACAAAGATTCTACGTCACTTTGAAAATCTGTCTCTGGTTTCAATATCTATAGCCAAATATCGCTTTTAAATATTGAATATTCAGCTCTCATTGAATGTCCACTGGGATTGCATTATGAAGAATATTGTCTTATTGTTGCAGGAGGATAAGAAGCGATACCTTTTGTCGTAACTCATCATGGGCTTTATCCTATATTTGTGTTTGACGCCTCTAGCATACTTTTTGGAACTCAAAAAAAGTTTGGATGTACGAATAGAATTATTGAAATAGAAATTTTAAAGAGTGGAAGAAGGTTTAGAGCTGAAATATTGTTCCTACACAGTCATGCAATTCAATTTTCTGAAGAGAACTATAACACAATACAGAATTCAATTATTTTTTTAAAATTAATGAATGCATCAAATTGTTAAAAATCACAAGGCCGGAGATTTACAAGGCAGACACAGGCAACCTAAGTAACGATGAAAGTAACACAATTCGCTAGCTGCTTATGATTATGCCCCAAGTTTATGTTATTATTACCGTTCTTTTTTTTTCATTTGATTAGGAGACTTCATAAATCCAAGTTGAATTTCTGGATCATGTAATATGATAATATCCCAATGCATTTTCATAGCTTGTATATTTACAACCAAATATAATGTTTATTTGATTCCGTGATAATGAAAATGTCATTTATGAGGTTCAGAAATACCTTTTTTAAACCTTTCTTTGATGTTTTGCCTTGCCTTTGAATGATTGTGCTCTTTTGGTTTGTTCACCTCCTTGTCTGATAGTTGCAGCATAGCTTGCAGTTGCAATTGTGTTTAGTGGCACTTCTAAGTCATGCCTAGTCACAGTTCAGTTTCACTTTCAATGAATCCTCTTTACTCTCTCTTCTGGTATAAAGACTAATATACTTATAATCTGGTCCAACTTCCATTAACTTCTTATATCAACAAATTTTCCTATTTGCTTTCAGTGTCTTCACATCTTTCTTTCTTTGTTTCTACCCAATTGTCTTTTTGTTCTCATCTCGAACGCATCCTTTTGGCACATGGGGTGAAATCATTTGTCAGACCAAGGATCTGTATACTATTTTCTGCAGTAATATGTTTACAAGAACATGATATAACTCCTGGTATTGTTGCCATTGTATAAAAATTGTATCTTTCATCTCACGCAAACCTTGAGTCAATATTTCCTTTTATTCTCCAAGTTTTTGGGATGGGGATGGCAAGCAACAACAATTAAAAAATAAGCAAATTAATAGAAGTATAGAAAAATTTCACATCATAACATCGATAAAGCGTTCATCTTTAGACGTTATAAAAGCTTAATTCATAACATTAGACTTGAATGGAGATTTCACATGAGAATTGACAATCAAATAAAAACAAAATGCTTTCATTGTCAATGTGCATATATGTCATATAAGGATTATAACAAATTGCCCAAGGAGGCAGCATTAAGGCCTGAAATTTGGGTAAGGGCATCAGCTACTTCTGCTGCTGAAGGAAAAGATGGTACTGGTGAGCTGAAATAATTCCCTCCAAAAATTGCTAGAATACTTTGGATTATGATCACTAAAAATGGCTCTTGGTAACTCATGCAGTTTGTAATACATTAATTGTTTTTAATAAAAAATAACTTGATGGCACAGCACATGACCTTGCATGGCATGGAATAAATTGAAGTCTCATTTGATTTTGATTTGGTGGAAGCATCTGGTTAGTCCTCTGCAGCCCTTTTGTTGTTGTCTTTGGCTTGTTAAGTCATTTGCTAGATGTTTGCCCCTTGTTGGCATTTAAAAACCGTGCATTTTGCTTTCAAGTTGCATGTTTGGCCCTTTATGTTTGGTTTGCCCAATGATTATCATGTATGCCATGGCAAGCAAACAAAAGCCTTGGCAAATGAATTATTGTCAAAGGGGGCAAATGCGAGGTTTATTTTGGTGACTGTGAACCTTAGCATGTGCTCAACTGATCACCTTTTATGCCTCTCACAGTCTGGTTCAAGCCAATTTTTGTTGTGTTATGTTTATTCTATCTCCTTTAAGCCCCTTCGAATTGGGATCTCATGCTATTTATGTATTTTGTAAGCCTTCTCTTGCGTTTTTGTTCTTCTGGGAATTTGGTATGTGCTGCATAATATATATAGAACTTGAAATGCTAATTATGAAATGATGTTTCAATATAACATACCAAATTGATTCTTGGAATCTTGAAATACTTGAACATAGCAAAATTGCAACACGAACCAGAACCATTGATTCTTGGAATAGTGACATAGTAACATAATGATAAAATTATATTAGTTCTATCAAAGATTCAAAATTTATTGTTCAAATATCATAAAGATGATCATGATTACAATGAGTAGCATGATATGAATCATGATCGATATCAAAATGAGTACAAAATCATGTCAAAATGTAAGGAAGGGAGGCCTTTTAATCATCCCCCAAGCCAAAGTCCTCATCACTAGAACTACTGGACCCCTCATGGTCAAGTTCCGCCAAAGTAACACCAACTAGCCGAGTTTCGGAGTACCCAAGTTTCGGTGCTCCGAGTTTTGGCGAGTTTCGGAGTACCCAACTAGCCGAGTTTCAGAGTACCCAAGTTTCGGTGAGTTTTGGAGTACCCAACTAGCCGAGTTTCTGAGTACCCAACAGCCAAGTTTCGGAGTACCCAAGGGGTGTGGGGACGGGTGTGGTCGTGGTACGACGGTGCTTGAGCGGCGGTGGGGGTACTCCGGTATGCGAAGTACTTGTCCCAGGGACATCCCAGTACCAGGTTCTCCGAGGTTTTGGGACGGGTGCGCGTCCCCGGGCTACGCTGAGATTAATTTTTAGTTATGGTGTAGTATACAAATTTTTTGTATTAAATTTTAAATGATTTTTGTTTAGAATTTGATTAGATAGAAGTTGTAGACACTTAAAAATGGTCTATTGCTCTAACGCAATGACATTATTAATATTCCTCTTTAATTTATTTAATAATCTTTATGATTTAATAAATTGTGTCTTTCTACCATATTCTAAGATCAAAATCATCATTTCTCTTTAATTCTATAATTAAGTGATTTTAATCAATTACCTTAATTACTAATCGTCCAATCAATATTTCATCACCAAATCATCTACAAAATAATTAAATAATTAAACATTATTTAATTATTCCCTATCTCATTATAATTAATTAAATAATCATATTTAATTAATACTCCCCCTTTCTTATTATTACTAAATTTATGTAATAATTAAATCAATTTCCTCTCTTTGATTTTAGTAACCACACTCTTTGAATTCTTATGTTGGTATAATCTTGAGCTCAATTTTGAGAGCCCAACATTGCATGAGAAGGAGAACAACAAAAGAGGAATTATGTGTTTGCATATGCTTTTATGTTATTTGATTCAATATCTTGATTTATGTATGCAATTCTCTTGTTTTCTTTCCTCTTTTGGTATTGCGAATACTAATTGCTTGAACAAAATCTGCGGTTGAGATTTCAGTGTTATTGCAGGTTTCTATTGATCCTATTATACCCGATTACAAAAGTAGATCTAAATTATTGTCAATAGACAAATTTTATCTATGCAAAATCATTGTTAAAAGAAAATCAGTTGGAGAGCAAGCAAAACCAACCAGCAAACAACAACAAATCGAAAATCAGTAAATCAACAAGTTTACTTTTGAACTGAGAACAATTCCTTCATTCAAGCCTAAAATCAAGATCAGCAAATAGAAAACAATTTGTAATTAAAAAAGCATTAATTATTTTGGCTTGAAAGCAATAGGAAAAGTTTGTTTATTCAATCATTACTTTGATGTGCTTATTTTTCTTCTAGTTTTCTTTCATTCACATT
This sequence comes from Thuja plicata, assembly GCA_018584345.1. NCBI lineage: Eukaryota > Viridiplantae > Streptophyta > Pinopsida > Cupressales > Cupressaceae > Thuja > Thuja plicata. The sequence continues at coordinate 269,517 of MU226447.1, forward strand.
TAATTTAATTACAAGAAGGGCAAGATTTGTTGTTTTGTTGTTTTTAGAATTAGCTTTCATTCTTTGGCTGTAGTATAGTTCTTTTCATGCAAGCATAAATACAAGAACATAGCAAAGAAGGGGTTCCTCTCATCATTTATTTTAGTTGTACAGTATAGTTAAAAACATTTTCTTTCAACATCCCAAAAGTAAAACTCTAGGTTAGCGTCCTTTGATTTGAAAGTGCTTCAAACATGGTCAAATTCACAATCTTTTGAACAAAGTAAACATTTGAAACATCCAGCTTGCAAACTCAAAGATCAACACAAAGGAAGCATAAAGACCTTGCAGACACCCAAAACTCATAAATTAGTCAAAAATAACAAAAAAAAACTTTACTTTCAATAAAATAGGCATCAAAGTGATTTCAAACCATCTCCTATTTATTCCAGTCTTGGCAGGCATCTTATATCATGGGTCTAGGAGGGAGAGGATTGAGTGGAAATCAGTTTGGGAGAGCTAAGGAAGAGTTCAGCAACTCCTGTAGTCTCTGGAGTAGGTGAACACAACGAAGCTCTTGAAATCATAAGAGAACATGCCCTTTTTGTAAGCATTTGAAGTTGCTTGCTCGAACAAAGTACTCAAACGAGAGACAACTTTTGGACACTCTCTTTGAATCTTTTTAATAGAATCTTAATGCTCTCCGAATAAGCCAATTCATTATATACAACAGTTACACCTTAATCAGACCTCCCTGCTATCCATAGGGCACTCCTTCCTCATGAAGAGGTTAGTCCGTCACATTTTTCACCAAGCACTTACTATTGTGATGTGAGTAATAGTAGTCCTGCCACTTGTCCTATCAAGATGAGCATTCCATGTGTCTACCATTTGTGGATCATGCATATCATGGTGAGTCATATTTGGAGCATACATAGCAAACCATTGAACCAAAGAATTAACAAGTGAGCAAATGGAAGTTGAACTGTCACAGGTTTTGAAGTTCTGTAATAAAGTTGACGTGTAGAAGTGATCATTCTATTCCTGCACTTGTGAGGAAGGTAAAAGCAATTTAGCATCATCAAAACAGGCTAATGAAGTTTGTGTTTAAATTGGTGATGTAGTCAAAAGTTGGGATTGCTGAAGATTCTGTTGTATTCATAGTATAGGTTGAGCTTAAAAAGGGGGATAGATTGTAATGCAGAGAGTCTCTACAAAAAGGGTGAATGTTTTTGGTTGGGTAGCATAGGTTGGTTGGGTTCCGTAGATTTGGAAGTGGTCCATAGGCATGTAATTCTTTTGCATATAATGAAAAATAGTGAGTTTTTCCCCTTACTCTTGTGCTTTTGATGTGTACTTTGGGAAACTATTAGTTGATTGTTTATTTGACCTGCTTACCTTTTGCATCACTTGTTCACTATGTTGCACAAGTTGTTTTACCATTTTTGTAGACCAACTTACCATGGATTTATGCATTTCATGTTCTCAAACATCCTTCAGTGTGGTATAATATGACTCAGGTCTTCAATGCTTGTTTTCTTGAGCTTGCTCAGAAGGTTGGGTATCAGCTTGTTTGTCATCCAATTCTTCATCCTCTCAATTATCATATAAATTATTGTAATACCTTTTTTATTTGCTTTTCCTTTGGGTTTATGTGCAATCGCCAAAACACCAGATGATTGACGTTCTCGGCCCTATGCTTTGTTTTGTGCCTTAATGTTCACACCAAATTTATTAGTAGCAGTTTCCCATACAAGACTATTGTAGATTTACCATCATCTGAGAAAAATACATCTTCTCATCTTTAACTATGTCTCTACTGATCACTGTTTCATTCATAGAGGCATCAAGCAACTTCTTATGCCTTTGATTGCTCGCTATAGCTGATGAATATATACCTTTTATTTTTGCATCAAATTTACTCCTATATTCATTTAGGAATTAGTGCAAAAGAAGCACATCCTAAAATGAGTGCCGCACTTAACTATGATCTCCTTCTTGTCATGCTTACCAGAGAGTAATATTCTGCAACACCTTATAAGGACTCCATTTCAAGGTGCAAATAGTTATATTCACAGCGTTTCCCTTGTACCATGTTGGTATATTCTAGTTGTCACCATGTGCCGTTATCTCATAACCATTAAATTCTTCTCTCTATATTGTTGCGGAGTGTGCAGAGCATGGTGCCTGTGCACACCATTCTCCTTGCATAATGTCTTGACTTGATTGGAGGCAAACTTCCACCATTATCCAACCTTACTGACTTGATAGGGGTATTTTCTTGCTTTCAACCAAAGCTTCGAATGCTGAGTAATGAGACATTATGAGAGAAACACGTGTTCTTCTATTTTGAGAAGTAGACCCACAAGTTACAACTTCTTAAAAAATGCATCAATAATCAACGACGAATACTTGGCTTAATATACATCGACTGTCTTCACTGGACCTCATAAATCAGCATAAATCAGGTCCAAGGCTTCTTTGGCTTTTCATTCTTTGTCAGTATCAAACAAGTGTTGCCCCGTTTTCCCATTTGAAATTCTGACATTTTGTACGTACATCCTGATATTCCTATATGGATGGAAGTCTCCTGACCTTTTAAGACTTTCATATAACAGACAAATATTGATAATTCAAGTGCCTGTACTTTTCATGTCAAAGTAAAATGCCATTTCCACTGCTGCTAGTGCATGAGACTCTATGGCCTTGGGATCAACAGTTTGTAAAATGAAAATCCCTTCTCATAACACCAGTTGCCATCACTGTCTCATTGTGGAGAGTTTTGACAATGTTCTTTGTAGACACCTAAAAATGCCTTGATGAAATTAACAAAAAATTGACGATTAATTAAATAAATGTTATTATTTAATATTTATTTATGAAATTAACAAAAATTCGATGATTAATTAAACAAATATTATTATTTAAAATTTATTTAATTAATTCATTAGCCTCTTCTACTATTATTTAAATAAATATTTATTATTTATTTAAATAATTCATTAGCTTTTTGAATTTTTCTATCTAAAAATTAAATAAATTATTATTTATTTAATTAATCCATTTACCATAGCCTATTTCTTCCATTTATTAAATAAACATCTTTGTCTATTTTATAAATTCATAAATCCCCCTTTTTTAGTTTAGTCAATCATCTTTAATCACATGGATCAACTACTAAATTTTTATCCTTACACCACTTGTCGCTTGTGTCTTCATTTGACCTTTTCCCCACCTTGCCTATGTCTAGGTTCAATGCATCTTGAAAAGTCAACACTCTGCCTAACCTTTAATCCTAGCCACTCATTTTCTAATGCCTCTTAATCCTATCCACTCCTTTCATAACCCTACCCAACCTTGCATCTTCTACCCAACCTTGCATCTTATGGAATCTCCTAGCACCTCTTAATCTCAACTGTTGGTTTTCATGAGGATTCTATAAAAGATATTTTCTCTTCATTTTGAAGATGATCTTATGCAACTTTGGAGAACTTATGCTATTGAGCTATCTTGTGTACTTGTGCCCTTGCTATCTTTGAGAGTGCATTACTATCCACCATTATCATCATATTGCCATAACCTTGTTGCATCCATTATCACACTTAATCAATCAATCATCTCCATTCTCCATAGCCTCTTGTGCTACAAAATTGAGAGCACCCACATTCAAGTCTACACAAGATCTTGGAAGATAAGGGAATCAAGTGTTTCATGAAGGCACTCTTGTTGTTTTGATGTTCATCTAACATGTGTTTTGTGCTTTTATGAAGTAGTGTTTGATATAATGATTGATTGCACTATGAATTCCTAGCTTATGGTTGGGCGTGATTAGGGTTCATAGTTTTGCTCATCATTTTCAATCGCCGTCACTCTTTGTTCCTTGAAAGTTGATATAAAGGGCAAGATTGTTAGTTATTTTGCTGTTAGAAAGAAGATTCTTGTTCATGTTAGAAACATTTTGAACAGAATAGAATGTAGAAAACATTGTTTAATGTGACACAAATATCACCACATCCTTACGAGTCCAACCATTTCTTAAAGTGACATTCATATTCTTAGTGAAAGATGTACACCAATATTTGTGGCCTGTATAGTGACTAGGTGCAATTGAATCAAAATACCAGGTTGTTGAATCCACGTATTGCTAATGTGATGTAACAAATGCGAACCTATCGTTACCTTTAGGCTCCTTTATTTCAAGCTGCTCAATGTCAGCAATATTTGCATGCTTTGATCTCTTCTAGTTGTTTTGTGTCTGATGGCACTTCTCCCAAAGTGTTCAAGCTCATTAAATATAAGCACTTCCTCTAAATTCTCTAAGGCCTGTTGATGAGTCATTAGATGTGTTTTGCATGCCTTGTATCGTCCAAGCATTGCATGCACTTTCTGTAGACTTTTAAGATAATGCTTCTAGTTAACCCCACCTTCTCTCCTTTTGCAATAGAAGTATGGATACTTTCACAAAATCAAATATTTTTATCTTTGCAATCAAGTGCACAGATTCAATAAATAAATCATATGATGATGGCAAGCTCCGTAAGACCAAAGCTATTGTTGTGAATAAGGTTTTGTTCCGAGTAAAGAACTTGTACGTAGCTAGTTCCCAGTAGGGGACTACTTTCTTATGAGACTTAGGTACTAGGTGCATTTCTGAAAGTCTTAGTTGTCTAGATCAGAACTTATTATATATATCTTTATGACTTTTATTTAATTCTAGTTACCTTAGTCATTTAATATAGTTACCTTAGTCATTTAATATTTGTTTGAGGCAGTTAATTCATAACATAGGATTAAGACACACGGCATAATTGAAGAGCATATAGGAAATACTGAGAGGTGGGAGGGAGGGTGACTTCTTGGGAAGGCCTGGTGCTTCACCCCTGTGAGCATCACCTAAATGCAATGAGTGCTTAGTATTACATACATTCTCACGAGGGATGGGTTCTTGTGAACCACTACTCATGTAACATGAGTCAATGAGTTTGACTTGAAACCTACATGGGTGAATCTTGATAGCAATATCACAAATTGATTTACCGTAGAAAATATCTCCTACTTATCCAATATACTCATTAAATCAGCAGTTGTTGCTTTGGATATGTTAAACGCTACAAATGGGATAAGTACAACTAAATGGCTCCCAGTGCTTTTCTATCCAGAATATTCCAATCTTCATCAACATAGCTGCTGGTTTCTTTGTTTTACCATATTATGGTCGCATTAATTTTGAAAAAGATGAAATTAAACTAAATCAATGTATGGTCAATCTCACTCCAATCTTTCCCTTCGTATATAATCAAAACTGATTTTTTAAAGTCTGAGATCTCATTGTAAAATAATCATTTCATAGCCTTCTGTAAAACTCATTGTTATTAATTCACTGTGGCACATAAATAATTTAAAATCATAAGAAAGAGAGGGTGAGGACCTACGAATGACACCTTAAGTATGCTTGGTGCTTAAATCAGAGTCTTTTCTTTGACTGTCTGCTTGTACATGCATAACTTTGAAATTGTTTCTTCCTCTGGATGACAATAGTTAGCTGAGGTACGAGCTCACATTTTACTAGGGGGTGGTTTTCTCGGACACTCAATCAGTCTCATGCCCAGTTTTAGACTAATGTTGTTTTTATTTGTTTATTTAGCACATGGATGATAGTTTTATTGTTTTTGCAAGTTGAAATATGTATTCTATTTTGCAATACTGATTTTTTTATATTATACTGTATACATTGGACATCTCCAGCAACAACAGTTATTTGCTTTTGCTCATCAACTAAAGAGAACGCGCATCTTGCATGGTTGCCAGGAACCATTATAGGAACGTGAACCACATCTCCATCCCCGCATCCACAAAATTTAGCAACTACGTATTTATATGATATAGCTGTCTCCTTATCCATTTACTTGTGTACCCTAATTTGATTGACACTCCCATCCTTTCCCTGTACCGGTACCTCAGTGTCTTGTGGTAATCATGCCCCCATGTCTGGTCTTGGATTTGTACATTAATGTTTTTAACAGACAAAATACATTAGTTTTACTTTTTTTGGTTATTCTTTTGTTGGGATTGGTTTCAGTTTAAATAACAACTAAACATATTGCTCCCTGTCATACAGGTGAAGCCTATAATTGAATAGAAGGGATGTTAAAAAATTGTAATAGTTCTTAACTGACCCCCATCTTCTGTTGGGATTGGTTTGAGTCTCTTTTCTTAATTGAAAAAAGACATTGCTCTTGTTGAACAGGTGAAGCCTACGATCAAATAAAGGAGATGTGCATTTTTCTTCTGAATGAGTTCTCTTTGCCACCAGATAAAGTTCTGTCTGTATATATACAGTCTCCAGGTTCTCCATTCCAATATTGTGGTGCAGTATATAGGGGATGCCCTTCAGCAGTCTTTTCTCTTTCGTGGCCAGAACCGGGCGGTCAGATGCAGCT
>MU226447.1:316325-337379 GCA_018584345.1 Thuja plicata
TATATATATATATATATATATATATATATATATATATATATATATATATATATATATTATCGTTATCATGCCGCTATATTGATTCGAAGTATATCGCCAAGTGAGAATGATAACATGGCATGTATCATATACATTTAATGGCATAATAATTACCGTGCTACTGTAATAACATTACAGTCACAATAATTATCGTGCAATCTATAATTTTATTACAGTGCACGATAAGTATTGTGCATACTATGCATGTAATGAAGTATCGATCGGTTACTATAAGTGATGATCTTAAAACAGTCAGCAAACATTGTAATTAGTAATGCATCGTTATCATTTTTAATTAGTTACGACATGTAGGGACATGTCCCTATGTGGCAACTGCCACGTATGGACATGTCTCTACATGTTCGCAACTCTTGGTACATTATATATATGATTTAGATGTTGTAAAAGACAATCAATCAGATGGTAATTATCTTCCAGCACATTCGAGCTCTACAATAACAGTTTATTATTTATTCTATCTGATCCAATAATTCCTAAAAAAAGGTACACCATTAGTGGTGCAGGAGCACCTAGGTAGGGCTAAAAGGTAACCTAGGGCTTCTTATGTGTTTTTGGCTTGTAGTGGTCCTAGCCAAACCAATAGTGAAATAAGGGGATTAGATGGATTGTATAGTGTGGTGATTTAGAGTAGGAGGCCTTATTAGGTCCTTAGTGACCTTCTTTGCAAGTTTTGTCCACATTTGTCTAGTTGAGTACATGTTGCCAATATGGTGACAAAAGGGTGTATTTCTACATTTTGATGTCAAATTGGGCAAGGGAGTGATTGGAAGACCTATTTTATGTTTAAATACCTTAGATAGGCTTTTGGTTAAGTTTTATGAGCTTTTGACCAATTTTGGAAGCAAAACACAAAAAGTTGTAAAAGTTCTCAATGTTGTCATTGACAACATTGACAACATTTGCCGCATGATTGCATTTTTGAGAAAAGTGGTTTCTTAACTATCTGAAATCGATGGGATAGGGATTTGGTCAACTATATAAGGCCTCCCTCAATCTTGGAAATATTTTGGTTGATTTTGTGAAGTTTGTGTACGGACTGTATAATTGAAGAAATGGTTGCAGTTCATCATTTTCTGAGCATTTTGTGTTTTAATGGATTAGATTGCTTTCTATGATTCATGAATATGTTAGAGTAGTTCATTGTGAGATTTTGTGTGGTGTTAGATTAGCATTTTTTATGGTTTTAGTTAGGTTTGTAAATTAGTTTGTTTTAAGCCATGTCGCTGGTCTGAACCAGACAGGCTATGCAAATGGGGTCATAACTCATCATTCCACCGTAAGTATTTTACGGGATCTTGGAATGGGTGAGGTGACTCCATGTACTATATGTGTACAGAATGAGGGGCCTTGGAAAAAAAAATTTCCATTTTTCAATTATGCCCTAGGCGAGCTTGTGGTGCATGGATAGGGTTGCAGAGCATTGCAAATGGTTTACATTGGGTTGAATGCATTAAATTCTTCAACTTGAGATTGTGGAGAGGTAGAGGGTGTGTGAAGGAGACCCAACTCGAAGGAGAAGTTTGGGTGAATATTTTTAAGTACCAAGTAACCAAATCTTTGTGAAGACAGTCCTATTGTCTTGAAACCCTAAATTTTAGGCATGTTTATAGCTTCCTTGTGTACAGACAGTTTGGGGAGTAAAAACCAGTGAAATATTGAAGGGTTCCATAAAGGGTGTCTAAAAGTGGATTTTTTATGGGTATTTTTTTGGGAGTGTTTGTATTTGTAAGCAAAAAGGTGACCAATTAGGCCTAATTACTTGTAGCCCTATTTGGGTATTTTAGAAGGCAAATCTTGAACTTGATTAGAGTTCCCTTGCAAGAAGTCTGGGTAAACATTGGATTGGATCCAATTGACCTAATTTTAAGCCTATCTCTCCATATTGTTGTGATCTTGAACCTTATAGATCAAATAGTGAAGATGGTGCAGGAAGAGCACTATGGCTAAGTGATGTATAGTTTGAATTCTTTGTTGGTGTACTCAAGCTAAACTGGAGAAGGATCTTGTGGAAAGTATCCTTGTAAGTTAGGGTTAGTAAAGAACCCTAAATAGGCTAGAGAAGAGGCCTATTGAAGACCCTAGTTGAGAATAGGGTGGAGAGAAAGGCTTGTAGTTACATCAAATTGGTATCAGAGCAAGTTAAAGACTTGGGAAAATAATGTACATCTGTAGCTACTGGTGAATCAGTGGGAGAGTCAAACATGGTGACTAATGCAGAGCTAGAAAAATAGGTGGATGAGAAAAAGGAGAGGAATAGACTCCTTGAAGAAGCCTTAGAAGGAATGAAGATAAGACTAGAAGAAGTTGTTGATGAGATAGGAGTATAGAACTAGAAAGTCATGATAGAGGGAAGAAGAAAGTTGATGAAGAGGATTTCATCCCTGAACTAGACCCTCCAATGAATGAAGATCCATTCTTGAAGGCCATAAAAGCACTAGGTGGAAAATCATTGGAAGGGCTACCATTGTTTAGTGGGAAGATGGACATTGAAGCAGTGATGGATTGGATTGATGGAATGGAAAACCATTTTGAGTGTGAAGGTGTAACTGAAGCACATAAGCTCAAGGTGGCTAAATCAAGACTCAGAGGGTTAGCACTAACATGGTGGAAATATCTTCAAGATGAGAGTATTAGAATGGGAAAGTAGCCTATAGCCAATTGGAATGCCATGGTGACCAAGCTCAAATAAAACTATCTACCAGAGGACTATGAGATTCAACTCCATAGGAAAAGGAAAAACCTAAAACAAAAAGACATGGATGTGGCCTCTTATACAGAGGAGTTTTAGAGATTGTGTCTTAGGTTTAAGAAACAAGAAGAAGATTCAATCAAGGTTGCAAGGTACTTGGGTGGATTGAAATGGAACATCCAAGAGGAGATTAGTCTATGGACACCAACCACAGTTCAGAGGTGTCATCTGTTAGCTCTAAAGGTGGAGGAAAAGAATAGAAAGAAAGGTGAATCTAAAGAACAAAGGTAGAGGAAGAGACCAAAGGGGTCAAAGAGGAGGTTATCAAGGAAGAGGCATTGAGAAAAGGAACCAAGGTGAAACGAAACTGACAGAACATAATAATGAGATAACTCCAAGAGGGGGTTATACCAAAGGTAGGGGTAGTCAAGGAGGCCCTAGTAGAGGAAGGGGGTTAGGAAGAAGTGTTAGAAAATATAACTAAAGTAAACTAGATTTAGGAAATAATCCAAGAGAGAGTGCAGAAATGAAAATATTTACCATAAATTAAAAGATGATCCAAGAACAATCACCAAGAAGCTCAAGAAAAACACCAAGACAATGTTTTTAAAAGGGGAAAAACTAAGAAAAACCCCTTGTGCTTATAAAATGAATGAGGAAAGAATCCAAAGAAGAAGAGAGAGATGGAGAAAGAAGCTCATAACAATATTGTGAGAATGAGAATGAAAAAGAGAGAAGAAGAGAGAAGAACTACTCCATGAGAACCAACTTGTGAGAACCAACCTTAAGAAGTGTGTGAGAAGCATCTCTTAAGTAGAGATGAGTGAAGGAGTTTGCATGAACTCCCATATCCAATGAGAGCCACATTCACATTAGGTGTGTGCCATGTGTAGGAATCCTCTTAAGGAGGAATATCTAATTTCCTTATTAAAGGAATTACGAAAAGGTGACATGTCCTCCTACTTGGACTAGAGGACAAATACAATATAGGATACCTTGGTTTATTCTCTAATTACATATATCACCAAGGAAATATTAAATTCTAACAATAAGTAACTCATACTTTTCAAGTATGAAATGTTCCAAGTGTGGTCAATTGGGCCACCCAGCATATAGATGCCCTGAGAAACCTACTACTTCTAACCATGATAAGAGAGTGGCATATGCTCATGAGGATACTTCAAGTATCAAGGATCCTGAGATTGATCATATAGACTCAGAGATGAGAGAGAAACTAATGTTTAGAAGGGTGTTGATGAGACAACCAGTCAAAGATGAACCCAAGAATATGAGGGCTTTATTTAGGATAAGATGCAAGATCCTTGGCAAAGTGTGTAAAGTGATAGTGGATTATGGTTCCATAGATAACATTATATCAGAGGAGGCAAGGGAAAAACTCAAGCTAACCAAAATACCCCATGTGAACCCATATAAAGTGACATGGCTAAATAAGGGCCAAAGTGTATTGGTGAATGAACAAACATGGGTTGAGTTCTCTATAGCAGGGTATAAGGACAAGCTACTGTGTGATATTTTACCAATGGATTATTGTCATTTGTTGTTATGAAGACCTTGGAAATTTGACAATGGTGCAATATATGATGGGAAGGAGAATTACATCACATTCAAGAAAGGAGGAAGAACTTTAAAGCTTCAGTCTTTGTTGGAAGAGGATGAGCCATAGCGCAAGACTTTTAACATCATGTTGTGTAGTGGAAAGGAATTTGTGAAAGATATTAAGGATGAAGATAATGCAGGATATGCTATTGTTATTGAGCCTAAGGAAGAAGAGAAGCCAGTAAAGGAACCATTTCCATCAGAGATACAAGAATTGCTTGAGAAGTACAAGGAAATTGTAAGTGATGGAACTCCTGCAACCTTACCTCCTAGGAGAGTGATCAGCCATCAGATAGACTTTGTCCCTGGTGCATCTTTGCCTAATAAGGAAGCTTATAAGCTTACCCACGATCAGAATTTGGAAGTGGCAAGACAAGTGTAAGAACTCTTGGATCAAGGCTTGATCAAGAAGAGTATAAGCCCATGTGAAGTCCCGGTTGTGTTGGCATCCAAGAAGGGAGGAAAATGGAGACTTTGCACAAATTCAAGGGCTACAAAAAAATTTACAATAAGGTATAGGTTCCCTATACCTAGGATTAAGGATCTCATGGATTGCCTTGGAGGGGCAATGTGCTTCACTAAGCTAGACTTCAAGAGTGGTTATCACCAAATCAGGGTGAAGGAAGGAGATGAATGGAAAATAGCATTCAAGACCACATATGGGTTGTATGAGTGGCTTGTGATCCCATTTGGTCTCACAAATGCACCGAGCACATTCATGAGACTCATGAATGAAGTGCTCAAGGACTACACAAGGAAGTTTGTAGTTGTATATCTTGATGATATACTGATATTTAGCAAAACAAGAGAGGAGTGTATCAAACATGTGGAGAATGTATTGTAGAGATTACATGAAGAGAAATTAGCCATTAATCTTGAGAAATGTGAGTTATTAAAGAAAGAATTGGTGTATTTGGGCTTTGTAGTGTCCAAGGGGTCCTTGAAGATGGATCAAGACAAAGTTGCAGCTATCCTAAGCTGGCCACCACCTACCACAGTAATTGAGGTAAGAAGTTTCCATGGGTTAGCCCAATTTTATAGGAAATTTATTAGAAATTTCAGTGGCATTTGTGCACCATTATTGGATACCATTAAGGATGGGGTAAAAACTAAGTTTAGGTGGACCTTAGAAGCAGAGCAAGCCTTTGAAATGTTGAAAAACCAAGTAGCCACACAACCCATCCTAAAGTTGCCTAGCTTTGAAAATTTGTTTACCATTGAGTGTGATGTAAGTGGTATGGTAGTAGGGGGTGTGTTAAGCCAAGAAGGTAGGCTAGTAGCCTTCTTTAGTGAACAATTAAATGAAGCTAAGAAGAAATACTCTTCTTATGACTTGGAACTGTATGCCTTAGTTCAGTCACTTAGAAAGTGGAGGCATTACCTACTACCTAAGGAGTTTGTTGTGTTTACTAACAACCAAGCCCTTAGCTATATCAATACTCAGGAGAAACTAAGTAATAGACATCTAAAATGGATGGAATACTTACAAGCATTCACATTTACTATTAAGCACAAGAAAGGGAAATTAAACAAGGTTGCAGATGCACTAAGTAGGAGATTGTTGACTGTCTAAGAAGTTCAGTTGAACAATATTGACATTGAAAGTTTCAGAGGTCTCTACAAGGAGGATGAAGACTTTGGTGAAGCCTACCAGGTGTGTAATGACTTTCAGAATCACTTTCATAGCAAGTTCTCTGATTTTACTTTACAAAATGGACTGTTATTTAAGGGTAATCAGTTATGTGTTCCAAGGGGTTCAATGAGAGAGAATCTCATACAAGAGAAGCACAATGGGAGCTTGAGTGGTCATTTTGGTATGAATTAAACTTTGGAACTTGTACAAAGATTCTACCATTGGCCAAAGTTGATAAGGGATGTGACTAGATATGTGGAGCAGTGTGTATTATGTATGAAAGCCAAAGGAGGAATGAGTAATGTAGTTTTATATCAAGCTTTACCAATCCCAAATAGACCATGGGAGTGTGTGAGCATGGAATTCATAGTGGGTCTACCTAAGACAAAGAAAGGATATGAAAACATTTATGTAGTGGTTGATAGATTTAGTAAAATGGGACATGCACTACCCAATACAAAGAAAGGATGTGACAAAATTTATGTAGTGGTTGATAGATTTAGTAAAATGGGACATTTCATACCTTTAGATTTAAGCATATCTCTTATTTTTAATGTCCAAGACTTGATCAAGTTCAAAGGGCCAATAGTTGAGATAGGTCAAAGAAATAAAGGGGTTAGTAGTGATGTGGAATCCACTGTGTTACCTTCCAAACCAAAGCTAGAGGCAAAAAGGCTAATGGATTCCAGAGTGAAGAAGACTACAAGGTACAAGGTGTACATGGAACACCTTTATCAATTGGAAGAAGAAGCCTGAGTCGGAAGCAACATGGATTGCAGAGATAGATTTCAAGAAGGTGGGCATATCTGAAGACATTTTTTCCATAGGAGTGACATGACTTTCCTTTGTGGGGGAGTATGGTGCAGGAGCACCTAGGTAGGGCTAAAAGGTAACCTAGGGCTTCTTGTGTGTTTTTGGCTTGTAGTGGTCCTAGCCAAACCACTAGTGCAATAAGGGGATTAGATGGATCCTAGAGTGTGGTGGGTTAGATTAGGAGGCCTTATTAGGCCCTTAGTGACCTTCTTTTCAAGTTTTTTCCACATTTGTCTAGTTGAGTACATGTTGCCAATATGGTGATAAAAGGGTGTATTTCTACATTTTGATGTGAAATTGGGCAAGGGAGTGATTGGAAGACCTATTTGACATTTAAAAACCTTGGATAGTCTTTTGGTTAAATTTTATGAGCTTTTGACTAAGTTTGGAAGCAAAACACAAAAAGTTGTAAAAGTTGTCAATGTTGTCATTGACAACATTGTCAACATTGTCAACATTTGTTGCATGATTGCATTTTCGAGCAAAGTGGTTTCTTAACTATCTGAAACTGATGGGATAGGGATTTGGTCAACTATATAATTCCTCCCTTGATCTTGGCAATAGGTTGGTTGATTTTGTGAAGTTTGTGTATGGACTGTATAATTAAAGAAACGGTTGTAGTTCATTTTCTGAGCATTTTGTGTTTTAATGGATTAGATTGCTTTCTGTGATTCATGAATATGTTAGAGTAGTTCATTTTGAGATTTTGTGCAGTGTTAGATTATCATTTTGTGTGGTTTTAGTTAGGTTTGTAAATTAGTTTGTTTTAAGCCATGTCACTGGTCTGAACCAGGCAGGCTATGCAAATGGGGTCATAACTCATCATTCCACAGCAGGCATTGTATAGGATCTTGGAATGGGTGAGGTGACTCCATTTTCTATATGTTTACAGAAGGAGGGGCCTTGGAAAGTTTTTTTTCCATTTTTTCAATGATGGGATAGGCGAGCTTGTGGTGCATGACTAGGGGTTGCAGAGCATTGCAAATGGTTTACAGTGGGTTGAATGCATTGAATGCTTCAACTTGAGATTTTGGAGAGGTAGAGGGGTGTGTGAAGGATCCCAAAATCTAAGGATAAGTTTTGGTGAATATTTTTAAGTACCAAGTAACCAAGTCTTTGTGCAGACAGTCCTATTGTCTTGAAACCCTGAATTTTAGGCATGTTTATAGCTTCCTGGTGTACGGAAAGTTTGGGGAGTAAAAAATAGTGAAATCTTGAAGGGTTCCATAAAGGGTGTCTAAAAGTGGATTTTTTTTGGGTACTTGTTTGGGAGTGTTTTGATTTATAAGCAAAAAGGTGACAAATTAGGCCTAATTCCTTGTAGCCCTATTTGGGTGTTTTAGAAGGAAAATCTTGAACTTGATTAGAGTTCCATTGTAAGAAGTGTGGGTAAACATTGGATTGGATCCAATTGACCTGATTTTAAGCTTATCTCCCCATATTTTTGTGATCTTTAACCTTATAGGTCAAATAGTGAAGATGGTGAAGGAAGAGCACTATGGCTAAGTGATGTGTAGTTTGAATTCTTTGTTGGTGTACTCAAGCTGATTTGGAGAAGGATATTGTGGAAAGTATCCTTGTAAGTTAGGGTTAGTAAATAACCCTAGATAGGCTAGAGAAGAGTCCTATTGAAGATCCTAGTTGAGAATAGGGTGGAGAGCAAGGCTTGTAGTTACATCACTTAGGTACCTAAAATCCATGACCATCTGCTTAAGGTGAAACCCTCGCCTTTTCCAACAAAGTATCCACAAATTTGGTCTTCATAGAAGTACTATTACACTTAATAGTGTATGTATCCAACTTATACAATGTGCCAATTCTAAAACCTCTAGAAATCACCATAGCACCTCTCACCATTTTGCATCCTACATTAGAAAAGACTATCTACATACCCAATTCTATTAGTTTTCTCACGATAAATTTTTTTGTCTCATATTAGGGAGATGCAACAATCACTAATCTTTCTTATTCTACCATTAGGAATCCTAATTCTAAATTTGCTATGACCAATAATATTTAAATGATAATTGTCACCCATGTACATGTTACCTCCATCAAATTCTTCATATTCGTAAAACTAATATTTATTAGAGTTCATATAAAAATGTGTGCCTAAATTAATTAACTATGCATCATTACATGAGTCAGTGGCCAAAGTTTCAATGAATGCATCATCATCTTCCTTCTTGAACTCAGAATCAAAATCAAATTTCTTCTTCTTCTTCTTTTCCAAGTTTACCACAATTATATAAAATAACGTTGGACTTTCTAGGAGATTTGGATCTCCCTCTGGATTTGGATTTATTATGCTTTTCATTCTTCTTGCCTTTTTCTTTAGGTATTCCACAAACAACCAAGGATTCTTTAGCACTGATGAATACCTTTCTCCTCATCTCTTCATAAAGTAAAGAACCAACCACAAATTCCATCCTTAAAACAATAGAAGTATTGCAAATGGCCATAATGAGATAATCTCATGAATCAGGCAATTAAAAAAGCAAGATCTGACATTTCTCCTCCTCATCCATCTTGATACCAACAAATGTCAATTAAGCCACCACCATTTAATGCTTCCAGGTGGTTTGCAATTTGTCCATCATCCTCCATTCTCAATAAATATAACTTCTTCCTCAAGAAAATCTTATTTACTAAAGATTTTTCTTGATACATTTTACCAAGTTTCTTCTATAGATTCTTTGCAGAGGACTCTCCATGGACATTGAATAAAACAAAATAGAGTTTTTAAGGCACAATGTGATTAGACCCTTGGCTTTACAATACATAACAACATATTTAGCAACCTCGTCTAGATCTATAAGTCTCATGGCATTCTCATCTACAACTTCCCAGAGATTCCCATCTATTATCAAATCCTCCATCTTTAGCTTCCACATTTCAAAATTATTTATAGAATATTTATCTACCTATATTCTCCTTCACAAGCTAGTCATCTAAAAATCCTTACAACCAAATCACGAAGTATCTTTTACACAAGCTCCCACTCAAATATGGATTTGTACAGTGGAAAATGAGGATCACCTAATAGGATGCAAGTTCTCCCCAAATTCACTATGTGTACACTATAAATATGAAGCCACCATAGTTCAAATCGGGTCAACGACACAAAAGAGATGAAGTGATGCCAATACTGGATTCAGACCTTAGGGGCTTGTATTTTTTTTTTTTGTGTGTATGTATGTGAATTGAGAAAGAAGACAAATCAAACTATCTAAAACTGTAGATTGCAATGCTAAAAAGGAAATTAAAATTGAAAGGTGATGAAGATAAGTGTACTCTAAAAATAAGAAGGGGATGTTATGTTGTTATTTTTCTGATTGTCGGGATCCCAGAAACAACTATACTTCCAGATCTTAATCCTAAAAACTATCTATTGTCTATCTTGAAAATTTGAGCGTGATTTTGAGGGTGTAGAATGCCTGAATCATTCTATACCTAGGTGCAAAATGCCTGAAATGTTATGTACCTGGTGAATCTATTCTAGATTTTTTGGGGACCTATATCAGGACTTGCAGAGCTCGGATCTACAATTACAACTTCCTGGCCTACACCTGCAAAGAAAAATAGGGAAATAGGTTGGCTATATGGGTTTGCCTTGGTCAAGCCCCTATTTAGGAATCAACCTTGAAATATGAAATGTAAAGCATAAATAAACATGAAGGATCAGTATCGTGTTAATGTGCTTACCCTCATGGATGGATGTTTATAGCGCTCAAATCCATGAAGAATGCTTGATGTTTGTTACTTGAATATAGATGTTGACCTTGTAGAAGAGATGTAGGATCAAGGATGCCTTCACATATGCATGGATCTATGAATACCATCCCTAGATCTTGATTTTCTTGAAATGCTTGATCACCTTGTAGGAGAGAGAGAGAGAGAGAGAGAGAGAGAGAGAGAGAGAGAGAGCATTATCTTAGTAAGGAACTACCTTACCATGGGTCATGCAAAAGAAAAAGTGCTACAAAAGATGACATTGAAAGTCTAGAAAGCTACGTAGTTTCTATTCAACCCATCAAAGAGGATCAGTCTAAGGATCTGAAAAGAAGTTAGTCAAAGGACCAAGTGTATGTGCTCAACAAAGGACCAATAAAAGTGGGATAAATCTAAGGATCCATGTTAAGAAACATTGAATCATTACGTGTGTGTGCAAAGTGTGAAAAAAATGAGCAAAGTGTATGCACCCACATTAAATAAATTGCAAATGCCCTAACAAGAGAAATAGCTTTAACAAAGCATACATTCATCCAAAAAAATATGTTTCCACTATGAGATACCCCCAAGATAGGACAAACCGGGGGAAATTAAATACATAACAAAAGAAAGCACATAAGGGATCTACTAACTTGGGGTTCAGTATGATCATATGATAATACATGTGTGTATATTATATAAAAATGAAATTTCATCATTCCCCCAAGGTAGCAGAACTACAAGCACAAAGGAAAAATGTCATGTAAGAGCCACAAAGAAGAGTCTTTTTGGGTCGGCATCATGGAGCCCAAGAAGAATAGGTAGCTATTATTTTTCATCATCCCCAATCAGGCAATACAAAAGAACATTTATGAATAGTAGCACATGTACAACATATCATGTAATATCATATAGAATAAATGAGATACAAATAGAGGAATGTCACAAAAGATTGATCCATTTATCACCTTGTGCCAATGCAACAACAAGAGTCATTTAAAGAAATCTAAATAAAATATATAACAAACAACACATCATGGGGGAAGCACATTATGAAAAACAAGCAAACACACATAATCCACCATACAAGAGGAGCTAGTCCAACATATCACCTCCCCCCCCCCCTCTCAGTCTATATTATTTAGGGAAGGTGGGAAACTTGCAAGAGTATCAACATCAAGCATGGTAGNGCTAGTCCAACATATCCCCCCCCCCCCCCCCTCTCAGTCTATATTATTTAGGGAAGGTGGGAAACTTGCAAGAGTATCAACATCAAGCATGGTAGATGGAACTATACCCAATTACAAACAAGAACCATGTTGTAGAGATGGGTCACTTTGTTCATCACTAGGACTAAGAGATAATTGCTATGAAAACATAGCTAGTAAATCATGATTAACATCAATAAGCTCATACATGTCATCAAAATCATTAGCATGAATATCATTGTTAGTTGCATCAAAAGCATCAACATCTAAAGTATCTTCATCATCCAAATTAATCGTAATAGAATCCAAGATACAAATAGAATTATTATGTTTTTTCAATTTCATCTTTTTCAAATTGAATTCCTCCCTTGGGCTATGCATAGGCTAGTCAAATGGAATCTATAATGACATTTATGATGACATTCACAGGCACAATAGTTATGTTTTGTTTTGCTATAGATTTTATTTGGTTTGGGATCAATCAACATCGTATCCTTTTTTTCCTTAGGAAGAAGAACTGAAGGAACCTCACTAAGTTGAGAGATAGGATGGGTAGAAGGTTTGTAGGTTATAGGAATTGGAGTAGAAGCATAAAGATGAGGTGTAGGTGATGTAGGAAGGAGTCTAGGTCTGGGGCAAGGAGATGGAATATCCTCAGGATTGCTAAGTTCATAAATCATTTGGATTTTGTATTTTTGATAGGACCAGAAAAATTGTCTTTGCGAGGGTGAGTAGGTTGAGGTATAAAGGCCAAAATAAGTCAAGGTCAATGAACTCTGGAGGAACTAGAGGCTAGAAAAGACTATATTTGACAGTGATGATTTTATCATTGTGGGAAAATTTCACACACTTATGGATAGGAGAGGCTACAACTTTCATGGAGGTGAGCTAAGGAAGACCAAGTCAAACTTGAAACTGATCAAAAGTTGGGATGATAACAAAGGTGACATCTACAATTTTTCCACCAACTTCTATAGGAAAAGTGATAGATCCATGGGTAAGAAAAGTGAAACCATTACAAATTTGAATTGTAAAATCAAATTTTTCATAGAAATTATGTTGCATTTGTCTTGTGAAAATATGTTCTTCAATTATAACATTCACCATACAAGTGGGATCTATAAGAATACCACATGAAAGAGTGTCATTAAATTTTGTAACAATGTAAAGAAGATGATCAGGAGCCTTAATAGTTTCACTAGGATCAAAGGTAAAGGGAATCTCGGGTTCAGGTTTGGGTTTAGGCTTGGATTCAGTTTGGTCAATAAGGTTAACCACGTTGTTGGCTTCTATAGATTCATCATCATATGAAATAACATGGGAGGAACAAGGTAGACGCTAAGTAGACTCTACGTTATGAGCGGAATGAGAGGGTAAATTATCAATATAAATTTATAATTTTTGATTGGAAGGTGCTATAGATTTGTTTCCTTGATCATTCACACATTCAATAGATATAGCATTGGAATCGATAAGGTCTTGGATGACAGATTTCAAATGGAAATATTTTTCAGTATTATGACCAAGTTGACGATGGTATTGATAGAAATCTTTGGGATTGAATTTTTTGGATTGATATTTTTTAGGATCAGTTAGGTTAATGGGAGGAGTGTTAACATATTAGCATTAAGATAATTCATCATCACATTATGCAAAGATTCATTAAGCTGAGTAAAAGTACAAGCAGGTTTAAAGTAAGATGGCAAAGGAGCCACAGCTTTGGATGTTGCTGCCACTTTCTCATCTACATGATTAGTTGAAGGATTGATCTTGATTAAGCCCTTTGGTTTTTGAAACTTCTAAAAGGATTTTGATGTGACATCACCCTTATCAACCAAAGCCATTGGAGTGGTGATCTCAAATTGACTCACTTGAAGATGATAATGATGAAGCACTGCACATAATTGAGTAAAAGAAGAGAATTAAAAAAAAAATTATCGTCCCTAATATATTTTTGTAAATTAGCAATAAATATGTGTTGCACATCAGTATCAGGTATAAAAAAAGAAATTTGAGCATGTAAATGTTTAGATCTACCAATGAGATCAATAACCCTTTCTTTAGGACCTTGTTTATAATGCACCAAATCGGTCAAGGATATATTAAGAACAATATTGTTTTGGAATCGTTGAATGAAGGAATTGGAAAGTTTTTTAAAGGTATAAATTGAATAAAGAGGCAAAGAGAAATACCATTTCAAGGCCTTGTCTTGAAAGGTTCTAGTGAATATCTTATCCATGAACCTTTGATCATGAGAAAATTTACTACACAAAGTTTGATAGGTCTTAAAATGGGTTAAGGGATCTCCTTGACCATTGTAGGTATCTAAACAAGAGATATATGTGTAATGAGGAATGATGACACGGGTTATATCCAAGGATAAGGTAATAGCAACATCACAAGTTGGTATATTAAATTTGGATTGAGTCATGGATGCAATTTTTTGTTGTAAAGATGACATAGTTTGAGCAAGACTATTGATTGTAGATTCGATAGAAAGAGTAGAATGAGGTATATGGGTAACATTAGGAGCATTAAGTGAAATGGAAGGAACGTTGGAATAATAAAAAGGAACACTATTGTAAGTGGGCATGGATGAAGGTAAGAAAACACATGACATACTATAGGAAAGAACACTAGTATTAGGAATGGGAACATGTATAGGATTATAAGGTTGAAAGGAAGTGGTTATGATAGGTTTAGTTTAGGTTGAAACACTAGTTATTGAGGTATGAATAGGATTAGAAGGCTCAACACTAATGAGAGGTTGAGTGTAACCAATTTCTTGAGCACAATCTTGAATTGGCTTGACATTTTTATGAACAAGTTGAGAAATATCACATAAGAAATTCATTCCATGTTCATCATTATGTATTAGCTTTCTCAAACCCCCATATATAGAAAGAACCTCGTGATTGGGATTCTCTTGACCTAACCATTGTTTAGATTTATCAGTCATGAGAGAGATTTTGGATTTGATTAGGTGTAATTCTTAGGCTCTCATCCTCATCGTGGGAAGAAGGGGAAGAGTTGCTCTCAAGAGGCCAAGGAGGATAATTGTTATGCATGTTGGTCTCGTCAAGCTTCCTAGGAAGAAAATAGGACTCGGGATCAAAGGAACCTATAAGTTTATGGCTTCTCCTAATGGGAATTTTATAAGTAGGATTCAATGTAATAACACTCATGCACAAAATGAAAAGAATATAGATCTAGAGAAATGTACAAATTAGATCTAATACTTAAGCCAAAAACTGAAGCTAGATTAATTGTAAAGTAATTCTAAGCCACACATTAAGCATAAATCTAACACAAATTTAAATATCTAAATGACAAAATATATCTCGATAACCAAAATGCATAGAGAGAAGATCTAATTACCAAAGTAAAAAGGAATGTAAAAGATATCTAAATGCATGTAATGTAAAATTAAATGCATATAAAATAGATCCAAACACCAAATCAGAATGGAAATGTTATGAGTCAGGTTCACCAAAATGTATAGTGGAAAATGGGGATCACCTAATAGGATGCAAGTTCTTCCCAAATTTACTATGTGTGCATTAGAAATATGAAGCCACCACAAGTCAAATCTAATCAACCCCACAAAAAGAGATGAAGTGATGCCAATACTGGATTCAGATCTTAGGGGCTTGTATTTCTTTTTTTATTTGTGTATGTATGTGAATTGAAAAGGAAGACAAATTAAACTATCTAAATCTATAGATTGAAATTATAAAAAGGAAATTGAAATTGAAATGTGATGAAGATAAGTGTACCTTGAAAAGAAGAAGGAGATGTTATTTTGTTTGATTTTTCTGACTGTTGGGATCCTGAAAATAACTATACTTCCAGATTTAGGTCTTGAAACTGCCTATTGTTTGTCCTAAAAATCAAGTATGTTTTTTGAGGGTGAAGAATACCTGAAACATTTTGTACATGGGTGCAGAATGCATGAAACATTCTATACCTGGTGAATGTGTTCCATATTTTGTAGGGACCTATGTTAGGACCCACGAAGCTCAAATTTGTAATTACATCTTCTTGACTTGTACATGCACATAGAATAATAGGGAAATAGGTTGAGTAAAGGGGTTTTCCTTGGTCAAACCCCTATTTAGGAATCAACCTTGAAATATGAAATGTAAATCATTAAGTAAACACAAAGACTCAGTACTGTGCTAATGTTCTTAATCTCATGGACGGGTGTTTGTATCACTCAAATCCATGAAGAATGCTTGATTTTGTTTACTTGAATGTAGATGTTGACCTTGTAGAAGAGATGTAGGATCAAGGATGCCTTCACATATGCATGGATCTATGAATACTACCCCTAGTTCTTGATTTTCTTGAAATTCTTGATCACGCTTGCAAGGGGGAAAGAGAGAGAGAGAGAGAGAGAGAGAGAGAGAGAGAGAGAGAGGCAATGGGTTCTAAGGCACTCCCAGACACCAAACCAACCTTGTAGAACACAATGCGGAAGCAACAACACATAGAGTGAGAGAAGGAACAACAGATATCCTTTGATTAAATGATCAAACTCATTACATGTTGGGTTGTAAGGCCTTCCCAGTTTTTTCCATATACATTCAATGAATTATAGAGTGATCTTCATACATGCGAGGTCACAGACCTGCCTTCCAAATATTGCCACTTAGTCTTCTATGTGCAATCTGATATCAATTCTTTTTTTTTCAAACTGTTTCCTAAACTAAGAATATAGAACCAAATATATACATGAGTCCACCAAAGAGGTTGGCACTCAAATCCCTAAGAGAGACCCAGATTTAGGTCCACACATATCCCAATGATAGACCCCACATTAATTACGTCACATAAATTAAATGTATAAGTTGGCCAGATCAGGATAAACAACTCGCAAAGAGATCACCGAGCAACAACAACCACTCGGTAAAAGCATACCCGAGCAACAAAAACCAACTCAGTAAAAGAATACCCAATTAATATAAACCAACTCGTTAAAAGCATACCCGAGCAACAGAAACCAACATACACTGAGACCTATCGATAAAGCAAGACAAAAAGAATACCCGAGCAATAGGGTAACTAAGAACTTCACTGAGCAGTCTCCAAACAAGCTAAAGAACAAAAGCAAATATATTTTTGGTTGAGTAGGATTGACAAGGACCCAAGATGCTCCTGCATCAGACACCTGAGGTACAAGAAATGATTCCCTAAATCATGTATCAGGTCCAACCTGAAATGAATCTAACTTAGATTTATAAATCCAAGATGAGTCCTCAATTGGTCTGTTCTTCCATTTTATTAGATACTCCATGTATTCATTTCCTCTTGTGCTTCTTCCAACTCTCTGTTTCAAAATCCGTTCAACTTCCTCTATCTATTTCTTATGATAATCACTCAGTATTGTCACTTCTTCATCAGGTTCATGATACTCATACAAATCTAAAATATTGAATATAGGTGATATATACATGTCATTAGGTAATTCCACTTCATAAGTATTTACACTATCAAATCTTCTTTGAATTTTGCAAGGACCAAATTTCTTCATCTTCAATTTACTGTATGTTTCAACAGGAAATTTACCTTTCTTCAAATGAACCATTATAGCATCACCAACTTCAAAAATTTTGTGTCTTCTTGGTCTATCTGCACTATCTTTGTATTTCTGATTACTTCTCTCCAAATTTTGTTTTACATCCTCATGCAATGTCTCCATAAACTCAGTAAATTCTTCTACTTCAACACTTCTTTTCTCTTCTCCAACAATATCTCTCAAGTCTGATATACCTCTAAGTTGTGTGCCATGAACAATCTCAAAAGGTGTCTTTCCAGTACTTCTATTTATTGAACTGTTGTATGCAAACTCTATTTGTGCCAACATCAAATCCCAATTGCTTGGTGTGTCTCCAACTAAACATCTTAAAAAATTACCCAAACTTTGGTTTACAACCTAAGGTTTTTCCATTAGTCTATGGGTGAAATGTAGAACTATATTTCAACTCAATGTCCAACTTTTTCCAAAGTGTTTTCCAAAAATAGATGACAAACTTACTGTCTTGGTTAGAGATTATACTCCTCGGTAATCCATGCAATCTGACAATCTCCTTAAAGAAAAGATCTGTTATGTGTACTGCATCTGATGTTTTTATACATGGTATGAAATGTGTCATCTTAGATAATTTATCCACAACAACAAATATGGAATCATTACCTCTTGAACAAAGTCCATGTTGATATCACTCCAAGGTTTCTCAGGAACAGTAATCGGTGTATACAATCAAGTATTTTGACTCACTCCTTTTGCAACTTGACAAACTCTACAACTTTTTACAAATTTATGAACGTCCTTATACAAATGAGGCCAAAAATACCTTTCCTTCAGCAAACTCAATATTTTATCAATACTGAAATGTCCAGCCAAACCACTACTATGTTTCTCCTTTATCAAATTAGTTCTCATTGATGCTCTTGGTATACACAACTGAATACCTTTGAACAACATATCTTCCTGAATGAAATAGCCTTCATACTTACTTGATTGATTTGAATTAGGTGCTTTGCACAATCTCCATTGCTTAGAAAAATCAGAATCACTCTCATGCAAATTCTTCATATCATCAAAACCAAGAAATTCAATTCTCATTTCATTCAACAAAGATATTCTTCTACTCAATGCATCAGCAACTCTGTTAAAAAATCCACTCTTATGCTTAATCACAAATGTGAAACGCTGCAAATACTCTACCCATTTCATATGTCTTTGATTCAACTTATTTTGACTACCCAGATATTGTAAAGCCTTATGATCAATATACAACACAAATTCATTTGGCATTAAGTAATGTCTCCATTTCTTCATAGCTTGAAAAATAGCATAGAATTATTGATCATAGATAGAATATTTCCTTTTTGCATCATTCAAATTTTCACTAAAGAAAGCAATAGGTTTACCTTCTCGAGTCAACACAGCTCCACTTGCATCACATTCCACTTGAAATACCTTATTGAAATTAGGTAAGGCTAACATAGGTAATTCAACAACCTTCAGTTTCAAAGTCTCGAAACTCTTATCAGCTCCATGTGTCCAATTGAATTTTATTTTGTCTCCTCTCATTTTCTTAGTCATAGCATTACAAATAGAACTGAAATTTATGATAAACTTCCTGTAAAAACTTGCCAATCCATGAAATGATCTTACCTCACTGACATTCTCTAGTGTAGGCCAACAAAGTATAGCTTCAACTTTTTTAGGATCCATCCTCAAACCATTAGTTGAAATAACAAAACCCAAATACACAAGTTCTTCTTTCATGAAGGAACACTTCTTCAGATTTATCAGCAACTTTTCCTCTTTCAATCTCTGCAATACTTGTCTTATATGCATTAAATGCTCTTCTCTAGTCTTACTGAATATCATAATATCTATAAAGGAAGAAAATTGATTATATGTTTGATTAATTAGGGGTGTTATATTTCCTTAACCTTTACATTTAATTTGTAATTTTGTGTATGTGATTGTTGTGTGATTAAGAATATAGGGGGAAGGAAGATAAGATGTTCCTCTTTTATCCCCAAATGCACAAATGAAAGATCCAATTTGATTAACCCTAAAGAAGGATCAATGCACAAATGAATCAACCATTTGGAAAATGAGAGTAAGGAAGAAGATCTTAAATTATGTTTTATTATTAAGTAGATATGATATATGAAAGTAATTGAAAAGGATGAGAGGAAGCACTAACCTTAAAGAATTGTAGATCAAAGAATGCTATTTTTTGAGGCCTGTACTATGTTGCTGGGAAATCTGAATTATGACTCAGAACCGGAATGCAGAGACGAACAAAACCCAGAAATATTTTTCCAATCTGATACCGTCTTATGAAAAAGGTTGACCTTGACCCAATAATCTCACCCCTGACCCAATAATCTTGACCCTGGCCTGCACAGGTCTGACAGAAAATTTGTTCGCGGATCCTAATAGTTCGCTAAAAAGGGTATCCAGATCTAAGTTCAAATCTTCAATCTTGAACCTATACCTACCAGAAAAAGTGATTTGTTTGTTGGGGGGGAGGGGTTTGCCTTATTCAAACCCCGATTTAGGAATTAACCTTGAAATCAATAAAGTATAGAATGCTAGCAAGTAGTAGAATTGAATCTAATAATGAAGCTATGATATTCAAATAGATATGCAATTGTAATTCAAATGTAACAAGTATGTAAATATGAAATCTTGGACTCAATAGAAACCATAAACCTCCATTATTGTATGCTTGAAATCCACCTTGAAGAGAATGAATGAGTGTTGAGGATGCCAAAGGATCTTGAAGTAAGATCACACCACCATGATGGCTAGATCTAGGGTTTGAATGATGAATCTTGAATGTTTGAACCTAATCCCTTCAAAGGCTTGAAAGCTTGAATCCTTGATCTTCAATGGAGAGATTGAATGCTTGAGAGGAAGAATTCAACACCTTGCAAGCTTGAGAACATGTAGAACAATGGATGCTTGAACCTTTTGTTTCTTCACCTCTTATCACTTAGTTGATGGTTGATCATGCTTAGAGAAAATGAGAGAGAAAAGCTTCCTTTTATATGAAATTAGGGCACAATCTTCTAAGGAGTCTGAAATAGGAGAATTAAATTCCAATTAAAGCCTTTACCCCTAGGAGAGGACCTATGTTAAATATAATTTAGGATTTTTCGCTTTGGAACCCAAAATAGTCGACTCGAAAGTGGGAAAAATGAATTTTTGATGATCTCTGGAAGCCGACAAGTTTCCAGATTTGGAAGGGGGACCCAGGTCAAGGTTGAGGTTGACCTTGACCTAGGTCAAGGTTGATTTTGACCTTGACCTAGGTCAAGGTTGAGGATGACCTTGACCCAGGGGGTCAGAACCCCTGTAAGAAGTTCCAGGTGGGATAGAAGGTGCCCGGAGAGGCCCCATCAGGGTCCTAAGCAGGCACAGAAGTAGGAGATGGTGCAGAAATGAGGGGATGGTATGATGATGATAAAAAAAATCCCCTAAGGAGGGATAAACATTCTTAACATGGAAGTGCTTCCATTTTAAGATGATACATTAAGCCCCCACTTTACCAGAAGTATGGAAATCGAACATGCTTTCGGTAAAGTTAGAAGAAAGACTCTGGTGGATCACAACGAGGTAGAACATCACTAAGTAAAGGACATGAGACCCTAGACCAAGGATTATAACTCAACATATATGCATAAAGATATGGAAGTAAAGAGCAATCAATCATAGGAAACATACATGATTACATAAGCAAGACAAGAACAACACTATAGATAACATAGCTTCATGATCTAATCCTACTAGCATG
>MU226447.1:362710-375425 GCA_018584345.1 Thuja plicata
CCAATGCTACTTTCATGAATCAACCTTTTTGGCACTCCTTGAGATGTACCTCAATATATAGAAGACTGTTAAGTCCTACTCGGTTAAGAGACTTGATGCTTCAATGGTTAAACTAAAACACTATGACATGTTCATATTGCAACTTGAATTGTAGATTTTCAGATCTATTTAAGTACATTACCTCTCTGACCAATGTATCAATTCAATCCTTGTGCTCCATACTTTCTTCTCTGTGATGTTGTGCTCATTGTTTGTCGGTGTCTGCCGAATTCCTTAGCTCTTCCTTCAGCATGTTTGATCAGCACTACATGAATTTTTTCTTCATCAATTTCTCTTCAGCATCCTCTTTCTATTCACTCCCCTTAATCCCATTCATAAATGAATAAAGCTTGTCTCTTATATAGACATAATATTCATTGTTTCTTGATTCTTGGTGTGATAAACAATCCAGCCAATTGGATTTAAAGCATAACTCCTAATTTTTCTCATAGATATCTTCTTGCCAACTGTAGAAATCATCTTTAAATCAATCACTTATCTCTGGTTGAATAAAACAAAGTAGACAACTAGTTAAGTCTATATTTAGCTCTGCCAGCTAGATATTTTGTCATTTTCTGAACTCTCTATTCTGTCGGTCACCACTGCAGTCAGTCGTCGGTGACAACTAACTGATCCATCAGTGAGACTCCAATTAGCTTTGTGATCTCCATCTGTTGGGTATCATTGGAATTTTACTCATCGGGCAACTTTGCATCTTTGGTCATCAGGCACTTTGAGTCTTTAGCTCGTTGGGAAACTTTCTGAATTTGCTCGTCAGGCATTTTGTGGTTTTTCTTCGTCGGGAAACACTATGCTTCTGATCGTCAGGTATCACTATGACTGTTCTTCTTTGCTCTGCCCATCGGTGTTGTTTGTCCTTTAGTGAATACTTGACTTTTATGCATTGTTGAAAGCATAACTTTGGTTCCTTTGGTTCTCTGAAGTCTTTGGCATTATGTACATGACCGTACAAATGATATCAAGTTGACATCAATGACAATACAGTCCATTAACTACTTTAATGACCCGCATTATCTTTCAAATTAACATTATCAAACATTCAATCAGTTACATGTCATCATAACTGACTCTAGCCAAGTCAGTATGTTTTTTTCTTTGGCCTTATAAGGTCTTGTTGTGTGTGTGACTAGATGGATTAGTAGTTAGTGCTAAATCCAATCTAGTCTAGGTTAGGTTGTTTTCAAGTTGTTAGTCCTTAGGATAGGCCTAAAATGGGAAATGTGGTCTAAATGTGTCCTAGACCTAAGAAAAGTGTGAAAAGTTCCTAAAAAGTCCTTAATGATGTTAATTCATCGAGTTGTATGGGTTAGAGGCCCTAAAATTTAGTTGGCATAATAAATGCAAAAGATGCTCAAAAGTTGTCATGACAACATTTGCAATTTTTGCAAATGTTGCATGTAACTCAAAAACTTTGGATTACCTTTATTATATGAGTGGGAAATCAATGCTGGAGGCCTAAAAACATGGGAGAGGCATCTTAAGATACTTTGTGGCTCATTTCCTGAGGTAGATGCAAGTTTTTGAAGTTAATGAAAGCAGAGTGTTCTGGTTTTACAGTACAGTCGACTTGTTTGAATGTTAATGGTGTGTTAATGGATTGAAAGGTTGAATCCAGTGTTAGATTCATGAAGTATGAGTAGATACACAATCTTTTCATTCAGTGATAAAGTAGATTAGAGTTGATTTGATAGTCTTAGAAAATTGTTTAGGATTTAGAGTGTTTACCGATCCAGTTTAGGATAATTTTGGTTTTATGGATCCCCTATAAAATCCAACCATGGGAAACTACAAAATGTGGATGGATATATTAGGGGAGCCTCTTTATAGTGTATATATTCAATTAGGAGGCCTGGAGAACCGATTTTGTATTTTTGAAGCCATGCCCTAGGCGAGCTATGATTGTCTGGTTAGGTGTATAAAAGAGAGAAAGTTGAATGCAGAAGCAAGGGTGTGTGTTAAAGGTCTAAATCAAGTGTACTTTCAAATTCATTAGGGTCCTATAGAACCCTAGTTGAGAGATAATAGCTTGACCAATCCATTTGGATAGATTTTTAGATAGAAATCAGTCAACTACATTTTAGGAACCCAAAAAGCCCTAGTAGCCCTACATTTTAAGACATTGGTGTACAAATGACTTGGGAACCCTAGACCTTGAAAATATTTTAGGTTTTCCAAAAGGGTATCAGGATCCTAGGCTAGTTTTTGAGGTTGTTTGTAAGTTTTGGGAAGAAATCCAGAAAAACCCTCTAGATAGGGCTAATTGGTCAATTAGGCCTAATAGGGTCCTATAAAGAGTGAATTTGAAACTCAATTGAATTGGGATTGAAGACATATTCTATTGGAGTGGAAAGGGTGCATAATGAGTGTTAAAATTTTGTACATGAACCTTGGAACATTGGTGAAGTTGGACTGAAGAATTTATGTCAAGAATCCTTCAAGCAAGAGTGAAGCATTAAGACAAAACTAGTGATAGTTGTCCTTCAAGGTTAAACACAAGAAGACTAACTCTTGGAGTGTAGTTAGGGTATTCTTAGGCTTGGAGTCTTGAGGCTATTGAGATATTAGAAGAGGGATTAGGATCCTAAGTATATTGGACAAGGAAAGTCCTAGTAACTTGTGTGAGCAAACCTTGGAGCACTTCCATCAGATTGGTATCAGATAATATTTTGATCAGGCTTGTGGTTAATGTTCCAACTAGTAGAGTCAGTAGGAGAGTCTAAAATGGTGACCAATGCAGATTTGGCTAAGAAGGTAGATTATAAAGAAGTGGAGAATAGAATTCTCTGAGACAGATTGTGATGCAGGGGCATCACAAGATTCGAACTATTTCACACATTATATGCATTATAAATGTTTTTTTTTCAATGTCAATGTAATCGGGGGTTAGACATAAGTGTTTTAATTTAATAAATATAAGGGTTGTGTAATCATGAAGTTGACATTATCAACTCCACGATACTTTACTAGTATCTTTAATACATTTAATTAGAATGAGTCGGGTGTGGGAAGTTAAAAAGTTAGTTTTCAGAATTAGTTATCGGTTGTCTTCTCGGGACAGATCTTTATATACTATGTAACACCCGAGAACGGCAAGTGAGAGTAGTAAATTAGTAGAGTAGAATGGGAGTATTGATACAGAGAAGAAAAGATGTAATGGAAGACTGAGTAATAAAAAAATGATTAATGTTTCTGTTAAGAACTACGGGTTCTTCAATTCATTCATTTGTAATTCCAGTCTTTACGTAAATGGCGGTTTTGTTAAATAAGTTCTCCTGAATCATGTTCGTTAGTGTCGATGTTCCTTCCTTTGCATGTAGAATCTGTATAAGTCCCATAAACATGGTGTATTTGTATTGGACTCCAATATATATTGTGCTTCGATAAGTGGTTTGATGACGGACTGCTTTTGTTATCGGTTTTTTTTTTATTTCATGAAAGGATGCAACCGTCATATGTTTCGGGCCCTTGGTTGTTTATGTCCAGCATCTCATAAGTCTATTGTTTTATATATAGGGTTCATAACAATCCCGATTTGGGGGGCGTTATGATAGAATAGATGTAGTTTTGTTTATGTGCGTCGGTGCTATTAACAGTCCCATCTTGAAGAAGCCCGACTGCAGATGTTCGAAGGCAGTAACTTGAAACTGTTACATGCAAGAACCGTTACCTCGTGATTGTACTAGTTTCAAATCTTGGAATGGTTATCGGGATAGTTTGTAAGTCTGGTTACGCCTGCGTGGAGCTGAGAATCCATGTTTGGACAGTCGGTTAGAGGGAGAAGTGTGCACTGGACATTTGGTATTGGAGGAAAATGGCAGAACCATGTTTCAAAAGACTCGGATGCTGATGAATCACAACCTCAGTCAGCAAAGGTACCGTAAGAACTGCAACAATTATCTAATCTTAGTGAATCAAAAATCGGTTGGGAAACATAACATCTCACCAATGTTATTATACTGTCCAATGATTATTATTGTTATTGTTATTATATGATTGGGATTTGAAAGATTACGAGTCTCTGTTCAACATTTGCAAAGGATTATAATGAGACATTAAGCTATTATATTGTTAAGAAGACATTATTGTCATTAGCATATTAAAAGCTTGTGAACCTCTAATTAACATTTAATAAGAAGAATGGAAAGATATGCAGATTTGAATCATTGCTTGATTCCCTCTGCGTCAAGTGGTATCAGAGCGGGAAGATTTGGTGACTAAGGTGTGTTTTATGTTGTTGAAGAGCCTAAAAAAGTATTGAGGATATGATGTTTGGAGAGTTGGAATCTAGTCTGAGATGCTAAGTGCTTGGTGTCCTTTGATGTGACATAGGAGTAGATGAATCCTTCTATGTGTTCCAAAGTGGTGGCATTGGCTTGAGGGATCTTAGATTGGGTTTCTTGGTGAGAAGAGATGGCTTTGACAAGGAGTGAAAGGGAAATGGTTAAGGCATTGAAGGAGTACTTGTATGGTGATAAGAAGCAGAGAGAAAGAAAAAAGAAGAAGAAGCAAGGAAGATAAAAGATGAGTTGAGAAGGATGAAGGAAGAACTTGAAGAGATTGATGAGAAGTTGAGAAAACTTGATGAAGAGAGGAAGATGAGTAGTTGGCACTCGAAAGTGCAAAAGAAGTTGAAATGGCCTGTTAAGAGGATAGTTGCAGCAAGGAAGGCTAATGAGGAAGCCTTGAGGATGGAAAATGCTGAGTTGGGATGCCAAGATTAATGGCATATGGATGAGAATGAGGAGGTAGCAGCAGTAAAGAAGAATTCAAAAGTTGGGGAAGAGAAGGGTACTAGGCAAGGTACTCTTGAAGAGGAAGTTTCACCTATGATAGGGGGTGTAAGGGCTCATGAGGGAGTCTTGGTTGATGCTAAAGATGACAACATAGAGGTAGGCCTAGAATGGCTTGCGGATGAGGTAGACTTGTGGGATAAGTTTGTTGCTATAGTTGAAGAATGGGAAGGACATGGAGGTAGTGATGAGGGCCATGAAGAGGCTCAAATGATGACAATTTTTTCTCCACCTATGGAGATATGGAATGATAATGATTTTATGTTTTCTAATCCCTTTGATGTAGATGTGCAGGGATACTCCTTTGCTGAACATGTGGAGTTGCTCCACACTCATGATGTAGGTGCTTGTCTCAAGTACCAAATGGATGATATGGTGACAGGTATGGTTGAAGAATTTATTTGCCCAGATGATGGAGATGTTGACACAAATGATCAGGAAGGAAAAGATGTAGTGCAACGATCAGATGCTGAAGAGAAGACTATTGATGACAAGGATGAAGTATTCATTGATGAATGGGATACTCTAGAGATATACAAACAAGAAGAAGATTAGATTCTAGATCCAGTTGGTATGATGAGTTGGTATTTTTATACAGATAATAAGATGATGAGGTCTACAATATTTGTTCCAGGAGGTATTCAATTTGGAGATTGGCATCAGCACATTGTCTGGAGCGGCATCAATTCAGTCATTTTTATGGTGACATCATTCCCCACATACAATTGGAAAATCCGGAAGAAGATTGCATCAATTCAATGGGACTTGAATTTTTCTGTCCCCGGGAGTATGATGCAGGGGAATCACAAGATTTGAACTATTTCACACATTATATGCATTATAAATGTTTTTTTTTTCAATGTCAATGTAATCGGGGGTTAGACATAAGTGTTTTAATTTAATAAATATAAGGGTTGTGTAATCGTGAAGTTGACATTATCAACTCCACGATACTTTACTAGTTTCTTTAATATATTTAATTAGAATGAGTTGGGTGTGGGAAGTTAAAAAGTTCATTTTTAGAATTAGTTATAGGTTGTCTTCTCGGGATAGATCTTTATATACTATGTAACACCCGAGAACGGCAAGTGAGAGTAGTAAATTAGTAGAGTAGAATGGGAGTATCGATACAGAGAAGAAAAGATGTAATGGAAGACCGAGTAATAAAAAAATGATTAATGTTTCTGTTAAGAACTACGGGTTCTTCAATTCATTCATTTGTAATTCCAGTCTTTACGTAAATGGCAGTTTTGTTAAATAAGTTCTCCTGAATCATGTTCGTTAGTGTCGATGTTCCTTCCTTTGCATGTAGAATCTGTATAAGTCCCATCAACATGGTGTATTCATATTGGACTCCAATATATATTGTGTTTCGATAAGTGGTTTGATGATGGATTGCTTTTGTTATCGGTTTTTTTTTTTTTTCATGAAAGGATGCAACCATCATATGTTTCGGGCCCTTGGTTGTTTATGTCCAGCATCTCATAAGTCTATTGTTTTATATATCGGGTTCATAACAGTCCCGATTTGGGGGGCGTTATGATAGAATAGATGTAGTTTTGTTTATGTGCGTCGGTGCTATTAACAGTCCCATCTTGAAGAAGCCCGACTGCAGATGTTCGAAGGCAGTAACTTGAAACGGTTACATGCAAGAACCGTTACCTCATGATTGTACTAGTTTCAAATCTTGGAATGGTTATCAGGATAGTTTGTAAGTCTGGTTACGCCCGCATGGAGCTAAGAATCCATGTTTGGACAATCGGTTAGAGGGAGAAGTGTGCACTGGACATTTGGTATTGGAGGAAAATGGCAGAACCATGTTTTAAAAGACTCGGATGCTGATGAATCACAACCTCAGTCAGCAAAGGTACCGTAAGAACTGCAACAATTATCTAATCTTAGTGAATCAAAAATCGGTTGGGAAACATAACATCTCATCGATGTTATTATACTGTCCAATGATTATTATTGTTATTGTTATTATATGATTGGGAGTTGAAAGATTACGAGTCTCTATTCAACATTTGCAAAGGATTATAATGAGACATTAAGCTATTATATTGTTAAGAAGACATTATTTTCATTAGCATATTAAAATATTTTGAACCTCTGATTAACATTTAATAAGAAGAACGGAAAGATATGCAGATTTGAATCATTGCTTGATTCCCTCTACATCAGATTGGCTCAATTAGAGCAAAAGGTAGATGAAGTTTATGTGAAAGCAGAAAAAGTGAAGGATAAGGTTGAAGGGAAAGGAAAAGAGATTGCCATAAATGATGAAGTACCTAAAGTTGACCCTGTCCTTAACAAGGAACCATTCTTGAAAGCATTAAAAGCTGTGAGTGGTAAAGCACTAGAAGGATTTCCTATCTTTACTGGAAATATGGAACCAAAGATAGTCCTAGATTGGATAGAAGGACTAGAAAACCATTTTGAGTGTGATGGTATCACTGAGGCTCAAAAGGTGAAAGTTTCAAAGGCTAGACTAAGAGGGTTTGCACTCACTTGTTGGAAATTCATCCAAGATGAGAAGGAGAAAGAAGGGAAGAGGCCCATTTCCACATGGAAGGCTATGGTTTCAAAAATCAAAGATGCCTATATCCCTGAGGATTATGAAATCTAATTACATAAAAGGAGACAAAGTTTAAGATAGGAGGACTTGAATGTGAACTCTTACACTGAAGAGTTTCAGAGACTTTGCATGAGATCTAGATTTGCAAAGGATGAGAAGGTTAAGGTAGAAAGATACCTTAATGGCCTTAAGTGGACCATACAAGATGAGATGAGTCTCTTGACTCCAGAAACCATTCAGAAGTGCCACCAAATTGCTATAAAAGTTGAAGAGAAGTTGAGAAAGAAACAAGATTCTAGCACTACCAGAGGAAGAGGTAGGGGAAGAGACACTAGAGGACAGAGAGGTGGATATGGTGGAAGGAGCTCTGAACCAAAGAGTCAAGGAGAGACTAAATTTTCTAAACAAAAAGGAAACTCCAATAGAGGGAGTTCAAATAGAGGAAGGAACTCTAGTAGCAGAGGAAGAAACAATAACCAAGGTAGGGGTAACTACTTTTATAACATGAAGTGTTACCACTACAACCAGATGGGGCATCCTACATACAGATGTCCAGATAAGGGTACTACTTCTCAAGGAAGTGATAAAAGGTTGAATTATGTCCAAGAAGAGGCTAGTGGTGGAAGCAAACACCCTGAGGTTCCCTTAGAGTCAGAGGAAGGTGAGAATTTAATGATGAGAAGAACTTTGATTAAGGAGCCAGTGAGAGAAGAGCCTAGTAAAAGGAAATCACTCTTTAGAGTGAAATGAAAAATTATGGGGAAAGTGTGTAGAGTCATCATAGACTCTGGATCTACTGACAATATAGTGTCAGAGGAAGCAGTCAACAAGTTGAAAATAAAGAGGATACCCCACACAAATCCCTATAAAGTTACTTGGTTGAACAAAGGGCAACATGTCCTTGTCAACGAACAAGGTTGGGTAGAAT
The DNA here is from genome assembly GCA_018584345.1 of Thuja plicata. Classification (NCBI taxonomy): domain Eukaryota; kingdom Viridiplantae; phylum Streptophyta; class Pinopsida; order Cupressales; family Cupressaceae; genus Thuja; species Thuja plicata. Next base: position 371,064 of record MU226447.1, read on the forward strand.
TCTCAATTGGGAGATATAAGGATAAAGTATTATGTGATGTACTACTTATGGATGCATGCCACCTAATCCTAGGTAGACCATATAAATTTGACAGACAGACCATGCATGATGGAGCAAATAATTCATATTCTTTCAAGAAGGATAATGTGATATTCAAAATATAGTCACTGTTAGAGGATGGAGAGATGAAATCTTTTGGCCCCAATGTCCTTATGGTTAGTGAAAAAGAGTTCTTAGAAGCCTTAGAATAAGGAGAAGGAGTTGGTTTTTCACTTGTGTTGAAACCAAAAGAAGAAGTTGCAGACAAGACAGTCAAGAAGACAGAATTGCCAAAAGAAGTGCAGGAGATGTTGCAAGAGTATGAAGGCATTTTTAGTGATGGACAACAATCATCCCTACTCCCTAAGAGGAATGTAAGCCACCAAATAGACTTCATTAAAGGATATACCCTTCCCAATAAGGCTGTATATAAAATGACTCCTCAACAAAATGAGGAAATATCTAGACAGATTCAAGAACTTCTAAGCCAAGGTCTGATTAGGAAAAGTATTAGCCCTTATGACATACCCACTGTCTTAGCCCCTAAAAAGGGAGGAACTTGGAGGATATGTACGGACTCCATAGAAATAAATAGGATTAACATAAGGTATAGGTTCCCTATCCCTAGGATAGAAGACCTAAGGGACTGTCTAGGAGAAGCAAGGTATTACTACATGAGGAGGAGTTGATGATAAACTTGGAGAAATGTGAATTCATGAAGTAGGAGCTGGTGTACCTTGGATTTGTACTATCTTAATGCAATCTAAAGATGGATCCAAGCAAAGTGGAAGCCATCATCGACTGGCCTACTCCAAGGATAGCCACTAAGGTAAGAAGTTTTCATGGCTTAGCACAGTACTATAAAAAGTTAATAAAATAATTCAGTGCAATTTGTGCTCCTATGCTTGATACTATCAAGGGTGGAATGAAAACTAAATTTGTATGGAATGGACAAGCTAACCATGGGTTTGAGTTGTTAAAGAAGAAGATTTCTACTCAACCAACATTGATTTTTCCAAGCTTTGAAAAGCTATTCAAAGTGGAATGTGATGCCAACAATGTAGCCATTGGTGCAGTCTTGAGCCAAGAGGGAAGACTAGTGGCTTTCCACTATGAGAAACTAAGTGAAGCCAAGAATAAATACTCTTCTTATGACCTAGAGATGTATGCTTCGGTCCAAGCACTAAGAAAGTGGAGGCACTATTTGCTTCCAAAGGAATTCATAGTCTATTCAGACAATCAAGCATTAAGTTTCTTGAACTCTCAAGACAAACTCAGTCACAAACATATGAAGTGGGTGGAGTACTTGCAAGCCTACACCTTCAAAATCAAACACAAGAAGGGATTGCAAAATAAGTTAGCAGATGCCTTAAGAAGAAGATCCCTGACCATCCAAGAGATACAACTGCATATCCTAGGGATAAACAACTTCAAAGACATATATGGAGAAGATGAAGACTTTGCAGACATCTACAAGGTATGCCAAGAATACAAGAAGCACTTTCATAGTCAGTTCTCTGAATATAATTTGCAAAGTCATCTATTGTTTAAAGGGAGTCAATTATGTGTCCCTAGAGGGCCTATAAGGAAGAATCTAATTCAGGAGAAACACAATGGTGCACTTAGTGGCCATTTTGGTGTCAATAAGACACAAGAATTAGTTCAGAGATTTTACTTTTGGCCCAAGATGAATTTGGATATTAGGAAGTATGTATAAATTTGTGTTGTGTGTCAGAAGGAAAAGGGAACACCTTCCAATTCAGGCCTTTACCAACCACTTCCTATTCCAAATAGACCATGGAAATGTTTGAGCATGGATTTTGTAGTTGGTTTTCTAAAGACAAAGCAGGGAATGGATAAAATTTGTTATTGTGGATAGGTTCAGTAAGATGGCACACTGTGTACCCTGCAAGACAACCCATGATGCAAGTCAAATAGCTCACCTATTCTTCAAGGAGGTAGTCAGAATACATGGGTTACCACTGAGCATAGTGTCAGACATAGACACAAAGTTTATGAGTCATTTTTGGAAGACTCTATGGAAAAAGCTAGGGACCAACTTCTCTTTTGGATCTGCATACCATCCTTAGATTGATGACCAAAATGAGGTAGTCAACAGGAGTCTTGGTAACCTCCTAAGATGCTTAACTAAAGAGTATGGTGAATTTTGGTACCAACTCATTAGGCAAGCAGAGTATGCTTACAATGACATGATGAATAGGACTACTGGTAAGAGTCCCTTTGAAATAGTCTATGGCCTACACCCTAGAGGAATATATGAGCTCATAGATCTGAAGGATGGAGCCAAAGGGAGTGGATATGTAGAGGACTTTGCACATTCAATTCAAGAAGTACACGAAACGGTGAGAAAGACACTCATTGAGAATACAGAGAAGATAAAGAGTAAAGTGGATGAGAGGAAAAAAGATGTCCAATTCCAGATTGAGGATCTAGTGATGGTACATCTCAACAAAGAAAGGTTACAAAAGGGAATACCACATAAGCTTCAGATGAGAAGAATTGGTCCATGTACCATACTGTCCATAAATGGAGTAAATGCCTACAAGGTGGAGTTACCAAAAAAATAGTGGCTTATCTCCTATATTTAATGTAGAATACTTGGTCTTGTATAAAGGACCAATGCCAAACCCAGATCAGAGTTTGACTAAAGCCATACAGGAGGTGGAGGAACTCAATTTTCCATCTACACCAATCAAGAAGACAGAACACGTGATGGATTCTAGAGTCTACAAGAAGACAAGAAAGGAGTACAAAGAACACTTGGTAAAGTGGCATGGAAAAATGGATGCAGATGCAACTTGGATAAAGGATTCAGAGTTCAAAAATTTGGGCATTGACCCCAACCTACTCAATCCAAGGATGCATTGAAGTCTTTTCATTTGGGGAGGATGGTGCAGGAGCGCCTAGGCTATCCCTAAAGCCTTAGTCAATTTTGGCTTGTAACTGACTCTAGCCAAGTCAGTATGTTTTTTTCTTTGGCCTTAGAAGGTCTTGTTGTGTGTGACTAGATGGATTAGTAGTTAGTGCTAAATCTAATCTAGTCTAGGTTAGGTTGTTTTCAAGTTATTAGTCCTTAGGATAGGCCTAAAATAGGAAATGTGGTCTAAATATGTCCTAGACCTAAGAAAAGTGTGAAAAGTGCCTAAAAAGGCATTAATAATGTTAATTCATTGAGTTGTATGGGTTATAGGTTCTAAAAGTTAGTTGGCATCATAAATGCAAAAGATGCTCAAAAGTTGTCATGACAACATTTGCATTTTTTGCAAATGTTGCATGCAAATTGATAACTTTGGATTCCCTTCATTATAGGAGTGGGAAATCAATGTTGGAGGCCTAAAAACATGGGAGAGGCATCTTAAGATACTTTGTGGCTCATTTTCCGAGGTAGAGGATATTGTATGCAAGTTTTTAAAGTGAATGAAAGCAAAGTGTTTTGGTTTTACAGTACAGTCAACTTGTTTGAATGTTAATGGTGTGTTAATGGATTGAAAGGTTGAATCTAGTGTTGGATTTGTGAAGTAGGAGTAGATACAAGATCTTTTCATTCAATGAGAAAGTATATTAGAGTTGATTTGATATTCTTAGAAAATTGTTTAGGATTTAGAGTGTTTAATGGCCCAGTTTAGGAGAATTTTGGTTTCATGGCTCCCCCATAAAATCCAACAGTGGGAAACTAAAAAATGTGGATGAATATGTTATGGGAGACTCTGTACAGTGTATATATTCAATTAGGAGGCCTAGAGAACCAATTTTCTATTTTTGAAGCCATGTCCTAGGCGAGCTATGACTATCTGGTTAGGTGTATGGAAAAGAGAAAGTTGACATTAAGTTTTGCCATTAGTATACTTAAAGGGAAAAACATGATGAAGGTCATCGGTATATTCATAAATGGTGGACAATAAGAATAACCGGCGGACACCAAGCATACCCAATAGGACAAAAGGTCTAACGTGAAAATGCTAAGTATAGAAATTACCGACAACAAGCATAACCGACGATATAGTTTTGAGAACATCATCGACGAAGGAGAAAAGGCATACCCAATGAATAGTTCAAGTAAGGAACACCAACAAAGAAGAAAATTGATAGACTGACAGAGCAGCCTGACCATTAGAATCGACAATCAGTTAAATAACCCGCAAAAAGTGGATCTGATTTTACACGTTAGATAAAGCAATGTAATTCTATTTATAGAGTTTTTATTTATTTTAAATCTTAACTTAAGGGTCAAGCAAGCATATTGTAAATGTTTTAAAGCATCCTAATGGATCTAAAACATATCTAACTAAAGATCAAGGTCAA
>MU226447.1:380076-393459 GCA_018584345.1 Thuja plicata
TTTAGGACCTCTTTGATGTATTTGGACTGTGTAATGAAAATACCTTCACTTTGTTGAATGATCTGTAGACCAAGAAAGAAATTGATCTCTCCAAACATAGACATCTCAAACTCTTTGCTCATCTCATCAACAAATGACTTACATAGTATATCATTGCCTCCAAATATGATGTCATCAACAAATATTTCAGCAATCAAAGTGTTAGCATTAGTATCTTCTTTTAAATAAAGATTATTGTTTTCACTAGTCCTTATGAATCCAATACTTATTAGATAGGAATGAAGTCATTCATACGGGGCTCTGGGAGCTTGTTTCAATCCATATAAGGCTTTGTGAAGTCTACATACCATGTTCTTCTTGTCTGGATCTACAAACCCTTACGGTTGCTCAATGTATACCTCTTCTTCAAGTATTTCGTTTAGGAATGCTGACTTGACATCCATTTGATATACTTTGAATCCTTTGTATGCAGCATAAGCAAGTAGTATTCTTACTCCTTCTATCCTAGCAACGGGTGCAAAGTTTTCTCCATATTCTATACCTTCCTGTTAGGCATACCCCTTGCATACTAGTCTTGCTTTGTTCCTTGTGACTTCTCCATTCTCATTCAACTTATTCCTGAGTATCCATTTTGTACCGATGACATTTTTGTCATCTGGTCTTGGCACAAGTGACCATGTTTTGTTCTTCTCAATCTGCTCAATCTCATCATTCATAGCACTTATCCATTCTTCATTATTTAGTGCAGCATTGACAGATTTTGGTTCAAAGTCACAAATTAAGGAATTTGAGTTTAAAGACTTACTTCTTGTTCTTGTACCAACTTTCTTATCTCCTATGATCTGGTCCTCTAGATGGTTCCTTCTTACATATCTTGCAAGTACAGGTACATCTCTTTTTGTATCAGCTTGATCTTCATTACCTTGTACATTATCTTGATCATTATCCTGACCGTCGGTAACAACATTCTGACCGTCGGTTGCAACATTCTGTTGTTCTGGAATTAAGCATTGTTGCTCGGGTAGAGTTATGGGTTCTTCACAATATACAAACTTGTTGTAGTCTTCTGGTTCTTTTGTGCTTTCCAGCTCATTCTTTTTTGCAAATTCATCAACCTTTACATTTGCACTTTCAACTATTTTGTTAGAAGCCTTGATTAGACATTTAAAATCTTTGCTCTTGGTAGAATACACCAGAAAAATACCTTCATCACTTTTGGCATCAAGCTTTCCATTTCTATCATCTTTTAAGACATAACATGGACTACCAAATATTTTGAAGTAACTTACATTGGGTGTTTTACCATACCATAGCTCATAAGGTGTCTTCTTTGTGTCCTTCTTCAATTGTACTCTGTTAAGTGTATAAACAGCAATGCTAACAGCTTCCCTCCAGAAGATTTGGGTGATGTCCTTTTCTATCATCAGTGTTCTTGCACAATCAATTATTGACTTGTTCCTTCTCTCAGCAATCCCATTTTGTTGTGGTGTCCTTGGTGCAGAAACTTGTCTTTTTATACCATGCTCATTACAGAAATTAGTGAATTCATCTGATATAAATTCTCCTCCTCTATCTGATCTTAAACACTTTAGATCCTTACCACTTTGTTTTTCTACCATAGCCTTATACCATTTAAACATCTTGAATGCTTCAGATTGTTCTTTTAGAAACATAACTGTCATCATTCTAGAGTAATCATCAACAAAGAGAATAAAATATCTATCTCTATAATAGCTCTTTGTCCTCATAGGTCCACATAAATCAATATGGACTAATTCTAGAATATCATCAGATGTATGGGTTTTACTTTTGAAACTAGACTTTGTCATTTTGCCTTTTTGATAGTTTTTGCACATGATGTTGTCTGGCTTTGTCATCGTCGGTAAACCTCTTACACTTCTTCTTCTGCTTATTTTCATCATGTTCTCAAAATTCACATGACACAATATTTTGTGCCACAACCATATATCTTTGTTTCTAGTCATTAAGCAAGTGGTGTTAGTATCATTCAGATAGACTAAGTTACTTTTAGTCTGTTCATTGGTACCAATCAGTTTTCCTGATTTATTGAAGATCTTTGCCTTCTTGTTTTCAAATGCTACTCTGTGACCTAAATTATTCAGCTGAGAAATGCTCAACAGATTATAATTCAATCCTTTTACCCAATAAGCATTTTCACATTTAATCAGGTTATTCAGCATTATTGTTCTTTTACCTTCAACTGGACAAGGTGTATCATTTCTCATTCTTACTGTACCACCATTATAATATTCAAAAGTGTTAAACTTTTCTTTTTCACTGGTCATATGGTGAGTGCAACCACTATCTATAATCCAGATGTCATTCTTACTAACCTTAGATATGAGTGCATTTTCTTCATACCTTTCATCTTCATTTGAATCATCCTTCACAACTACAAATACCATCTCGATGTCATCATCAGGTTCGGTGTCAGTATCTTCATCTTTGCAAGAAGCTAGGTAGCTAGCCTTCTTGCCTTTATCCTTATAATCTCGGGTATCCTTTCTTTCTGATTGTCGATAACCTCTGTAATCTTTTTTATCACCTCTATCATATTTCTTCTCAAAAGATCTATCATTAGTTCTGTCATCTTTTCTTTTGTTAGGACATCTTGCACCAAAGTGTCCAATCTCTTTACAATTAAAGCATACAAGTGGTAACTCGCCTTTGTATTTACCTTTGCCTCTTTGTATTCTTCTAGCCATAAGTGCTTCTATTTCATCTAGATCTTCTTCTTCGCTTTCACTTTCACTGTGCCTTCTACATGAGCATCTATGATTGGATTTGCTTATTTTCATAGAAGACTTAAATGCAGACTCTAAACTTGGTAAGACACTATTGTCAAAGTTATTCATCTCAAATGAAATCAGTCTACCAATTAAACTATCAAGAGTAACTGTATTGTTTTCTACTACTCTCATTTCTTGAATAGCAAAACCTCTAATAGCATATACAGGCAATAAGGCTCTTAAGATTTTACTTACCACTGTCTCCTCTTCAAGTGTACCTCCAACACCTCGTATAGCATTGATTACTTCTTTTATTCTTGTGTTGTACTGTGTGATGTTTTCTCCTTCTTTCATTTTGAGATCATCAAATTTTCCTCTAAGGATTTCTGTTTTGGCTCTCTGAAAACATTTGTATCACCTCCATGTACAAGCTTCAGTTTGTCCCACATTTTCTTTGCAATTGTACAATCTTTGACATCTTCAAATTCATCATCGAAGAAAGAGGAAGAAAGCTCTATGACCATGCAGTTGTGCTCATGCTTCACTCTCAATTGATCTACTATTAATGGTCCTATGGGCAACACATATTTAGTATCTAAGTATTGAGTAACATTATTACCAATACCTGATAAGTGGAGTCTTATCCTGCTTTGCCATGAAGCAAAGTTGTCTTTGTTCAACTTGGGCACATCTCGTATGTTCATCTTGTTATCTTTACTTAGGTCTTGAAACCTTCCTTCTAAGCACACAAGCTCTTATACCAATTGTTAGTAATAACTAAGAGGGGGGGGTGAATCAGTGGCCTCAAAAATTATCCTTTAAACTTTAACCACCAATCAAATACATCTTATATTATTAAGTCCCTACAAGATACATGCCATGAAATACTTATAATGATTAATTATCTGTCAGTTTTCTTTTTCTGACCTTATTCTCCTTGATAATTGATAAGTAGTAAAACTATTTACCGATACTTAGTAAATATGCAGAGTATACCAATCAATCCAGAAATACATATGTGAAATGTAAAACAATAAAGTAATAAGTCATACACACATAACACATGGATTTTAACATGGAAACCCTATTAAGGGAAAAACCACTGGGACCGGTACCCCAAATTTTCACTCTTCTGAAGTGAGCCCTGTTAGGAGCCAACCCTATTAAAGGTTACAAACACACTGTTAGGTGTGACCTTGTTAGAGGATTTTAATACGAGTCTATCACTTGATATCTGGCATGTATATGCTACCAATATTGATCAACCTCTATGGGCACAATAGGTATCTGGCATATCTGGTGCTACCTAACTGCATCAGCCTCCTTCTTAGACTGTGTGTCGGTATCGGGCACTCAATGTTATCTTCATGATAAAATTTTTGGCAATCTGTTAGGATATACCTCAAATGTAGAAGACTGTTATGTCTTGCTATGTTAAGAGACTTAATGCTTCAATGGTTAAACTGAAACACAATGACCTGTTTCTAATGCAACTTGAATTGCAGATTTTCGTATTTATTTAAGTACATTACCTCTTTGATCAATGTATCAATTCAATTCTCTATGCTCTACACTTTCTTCTATGTGATGTTGTGCTTCACTCTTTGTCGGTGTTTGCAGAATTCTTTAGCTCTCCTTCAGCTTGATTGATCAGGACTGTATGAAGTTATCCTTCATCAGTTTCTCTTCAGCATCCTCTTTTTATTAACTCCCCTTCCTGTGTATATGATTAATTGCGGAAATGAATTATGCTTGTCTCGAAATGAATTATGCGTGTCTCTTATATAGACATGATATTCCTTAATTCTTGATTCTTGATTCTTGATTCTTGATTCTTGGCGTGAAAAATAATCCAGCCAATTTGATTTAAAGTTTTAACTCATGATTTATCTCATAGTTATCTTCTTGCCAACTGTACAAATCTTCTTTAAATAAATTACTTAACTTTGGTCAAATAAAACAACCAGTTTAGTCTATCCTTAAGCTCTACCAGCTAGATATTTTATCATTTTCTAAACTCTATGTTTTGTCGGTCAACTCTACAATTAGTCGTCGGTGATAACTACTAGTTGCGTCGGTGTGACTCCAGTCAGCTTTGGGATCTCCGTCCGTCGGGCATCATTGGATTTTGCTTCATCAAGAAATACTGTCTTCTACTTGTTGGGTATCACTATGACTTTTTTTCTTTGCCTTTACCGATGGTGTGCACTCCATCAGTTTTTTCTGTCACTCAGTGAATACTTAACTTTTATGCATTTTTGAAAGCATAATCTTTGTTCCATTGATTCTCTGAAGTCTTTGGCATTATGTATATGACCATACAAATGATATCAAGTTGACATCAATGACAATACAAACCATTAACTGATTTAATGCCTTGCATTATCTTCAACTTAACATTATCAAACATTCAATCAGTTACATGTCATCAGATAGTATTAAAAGAATGGATGATTTCCTTGACGGTCAAAGAAGAGTTAACAACTACACAGGAATAGGTTACACCGACAATGGAGAGTCATCTAATCAATCAAATCAAAAGAATGTATATGCATCTCCAGGAACCAAGAAGTTGTCATGCAATCACTGTGGAAAACCAGGCCACACCTCAAACATTTGCAGAAACAAAATGAAAGGTATTCCTCAATCACAATCTACTTTCATTGGTAATTGTTATAAATTTCACAAGCAAGGACACAAGGCATGTGAATGCAGATCCAAGGTAACAAATCCAAAGAAGGAAACCTATATGGACAAGTACTTTCCTACTTGCAAAATGAATGGACATACATATCAGGAATGTTGGAAAAAGAATAAGAAGGCATGGACACCAAAAGAACCTGATAATGGCTACAAACCAACAATAAAAGGTAACTCATATGTTTGGGACTATAACACATGGGTAAATTGCACATCATGTGGAAGGTATGGTCATATATCTTCTAACTATATGAGAAAATGGACTAGAAAACCAAGAGGATGGTTCAATCCTGGAATGGCATGTTTACATTGTCATAAGGTTGAACATGTGATAAAAGATTGCAAAGACCGACTGACAGAAACAAGTAGTCATCCCAATGGAAATACCATTGATGACATCAAGAAGATGAGGAACAAGATGTGGGTAAAAGCCACAAACACTGAAGGTGTTGGAACAAGCAATGCAAATGATGACGCCCCATCCAATGGATCTGGTGGCATCACCATTTCCAACTAAATTGCACAAGTAAGTATGGAACTGCATTATGAAAAGTTATATTATACATCAGTTCCATTTACATATTGATCATATAGAAAAATAAACATTATTAAATATGCACTATATTGTCACTTGTAAATATTATTGAAAAACCACCATCGGTTATTGGGTACAAATATGCATCGGTGAACACACACAGAAAAGTTAGCACTACTTACCAGAATGTATTGGTCATTACATAAAGGCCAAGTGGCTAAGTGTAAACCGATGGACATCAATGATCCTTGAGCCGACGAAAGATGTCTTCGCCAATTTACCGACAATCATCGGTGAAGTCATCAAAGTTGCTGGCAACCCCGACACTTTACGCCTACACCGAAGATGTTATTTGTGCCTCAACTGATGAACTTAGTCTTTGTATACCGATGAGTTGGTGAGCATTAATGACAACTTAGGGCACAAAAGTTATAAAAGACTGACGGCTAAACTCATTTCACACCTGTAATTTTTGAGCAACCAAGAGAGCCCAGTAGAGCAATTGAAGAGAAAATTAAAGAGCGATCTCAACAAGATTCTAAACACCACTTAGAGGATTCACAGGCAATCACATAGATTCATTAAGTACCTGCATTTGCCAAGTGCACTATTTAAATTTGTGAAAAAACCCTAAATTTCTGAAACACGATGGCATCGACTTCAAGAGTTGAAAAGATTAAGGAAGATAAGAAGAAAATGATCAAGATTATCAGCAGAGGCACTTGTTTTGAACCTAAATACAAGATGCACCCATAAATTGCATCACAGCCTGATGATTTTGGAGCATTCTCCAGAATCCCACCTAGGGTTTTACTGGTAGAAGACGTAAGGTCCTATATACACTGTAAGATCTCAGAATTGGGAGATCTAGACCTAGATAATGCCTACAGGGCACTATGTGATGAAGCTAGAAACCTCAAAGAAGAGCACAAGCATCTGGAAGAGAAAGGACTCACGAATGCATTACACTTTCCCAGAGTTTTCAAAATAGAATGGATAAAGATAGTTCTCAGCAAAATGCATAACCAAACTCTATGGCTTAATAAGCTAAAAAGAATAACAAAGGATGTTATTCATGCAGTTACTGGATATCCTACAACCAACAAACCGTAATCTCACAAGCACCCATCTCTGAAGGAAGTAGAAAAGTTGATCGGTGCAAAATCAGACAAAAGAGCTCTCAAGGTCAACACTATCACTGACATAGAACTCATGTTTGGTGCATGTGTGGTAGGGTACAAAATCTTCTAGGAAAGAAAAATGAATAGCATATCAAGCAATTCTATGAGCACAACATTCAAAATCATCAAACAAGGAAAGAAGATGGGTCTTGCAGAGATCCTATTGAATCAACTTGAGGAGAACATGAACACCATAAGATCTTCAAGAACAAATACTTGTAAGTTTGGTTCCCTCATTATGTGCATATTCTTTTACTTTGAAGAATACTTTCCTTCCATAGGCAAAGTAGTATGGGATACAAGCAGACATGTAACCATACAGATATGTGAGCATATAGAGTCACTAGGAACATACTTTGATGATATAATGAATGAGTATTTCAAAAGCATTAAGGAAATTTTTAAAGGTAGAACAAGGATACATGAAAGTTTGATAGAAGAACACAAAGAGGACATATGTTTTATGGTAGATATTGATTTCATGTGTATCCAAGCAGTAGTACCTAAGAAGTCCTGGATCTCACATTTAGAGTATGAAATCAAATCAGGACAAGCCAATGAGTGCATCAAGGCACTATTGAATGAACCAATTGACAACAAGCAAGCAAGATTTGGCACCTACGAGGAAGCCAAACAAAAGATTAAAATAGATCTTGTTGTCAAGAAGATTATAAACAAGAAGGATAAGATGGTCAAAAACTTAACCAAGAAACTTGCAGTTACAAAAGAAAGTGAAGAGGAAACAAAGGATAAGGAGGAACAAACCAAAGGACAGTCACCTATTGGTGAAGAAGTAGAAAAGAATGACTCAGAAGGTACACAGTCAGATTCTCCACCTCCTCCTACACCCAAGAAAGTAAGAACAACAACCGCTTCAAGAACAAGAAGCCAGACTGTAAAAGAGTCAACTCCTTCACTATTACAGAAAGGAAAAGTGAGGATATACAAGAGAAAACCAGCCCCTCCAAAAGTAAGATAGACCAAAAGGAGGAAGATGAATAGAAATCAAGAAGATCTAGAAGACTCAGCTATGGATGATTGTGATGTATAAGTACAAAAGGAAAAAGAACCTTTGGTGCCTACAACAATTGATAAATATGCAAGAATATTTCAGAATCACAGTTTATTTCTGATCCTAACATTAGGAAATGGTTAAAATTCAGTACAGAGGATCAAAATAAGATTGAAGATGCAATAATTGCAAAAATGTGCAAACATTATTATGTTCCACTGGAATTCTCAGAATATGACGTTCCCAAAGAACTATCAGCGAGATTGTCAACCAGATGGACTTTTGCACTACATCAGGAAAAGGAAATAAGAGAAAGAATACTTATAACTCTTATGCCTCCTAATAAAAATAAGGAAGAAATTACTGAGATGATGAAGAAGTATGAAAAGGAGTTCTCACCAAAAATGAGAGCATATGAATTTCTCACGGGTAAGATAATTGATCTTGATCAAAATAGCATTAAGAAGTGGTGCAAGATACTCAATAAGACCACTAAGGAAGCTAGCCCGGAGAAGGAACAAATCATCATCAAAGATGTACAAGATGACTCATCAGTGGAATTGGATAGAGAAGAGAGTGATCCAGCAGGCCCCAAACATACTAAAGTTGTAGATGAAGTATGGCCAGACACTACTCTTCACAACACTCGAAGTGAGGATAGTCAAAATCCACCAAGTCCACTTCATATTGACTTGAGCGGAGAAGAAGTTACCAAAGAATATTTGACAATAAAAGGTAACATAACTGATGATATCAATGATGAATCATGGTTAGATAACATTGTCAATGACAATACAGGAAAAGACCCTACAGAAGAAGTGCAAAAAGATGAAGATATCAATGTTGCACAGGGCAATACCGACGGTCAGGAAACAGTTACTAACAATGCAGAAGTCAATACACCAACAAACATGAACATATTCATCGATGCTATTGACATTGAATCAAGTCAGGAGAAATCATCTAAGAAGATGATGATATACCCTAGGACATGGGTAATGATGAAAATAAAGATGCATCAAATATTCAAAAGGATACATATACAGAAATGAAAGATGCAACCGACACTCAGCAAGAAGTGTCTACTAAAAAAGACAAAGGAGCAGAAAACAAAACAGGTGAAACATTGAGAAAGGATGAAGAGAAAGAAAAGAGTGAAAAAGTCAAAAAGGATGAAAGCAAGGAAGAAAAAGAAGATAAATCTGTTGATACACCCAAGGCAAATGAGGAGATGTCTTCACAAAACTAGCCAGTGGAATTAGAACAGAAACAACAAGATGCTTCATCTTCTTGACCCTCACCCACCAAATCAATCCAATCTCAAGGTCTACAAATGGCAGTACACCAATCTGCCACCCAGCCAAAGAAGAAAAAGAAAAAGGCATTGAAGAAAGATATCTTGGCTGTCACACTTGATGAGGTAATAGAAATACCCAAGTGGGATGTATCTACTTTAGATACTGAAACACTTCAAAATTTTGGAGTGATGTGTCAAAGAAAGGCAATTCAAGAGAAAATGAGAAAGACACATAGGGAAGCCCAAGCACTTGAACAAGAAAGGGATATTCTACAACAAATTGTTCTAGATGTCAAAATTGAAGATAACACATCAGTCATGGAACAAATAGCAGTTCTTACCGATGCCATCACAAATCAGAATATAGATGTAGAGAAGGCAATGGAAGAACAGGCAGAGATGAAGTATCAACTCAAACTAATTGAGAAGATTAGCCAAGAAGTGGCAGAGAACAAGGTAAAGCTATCTGAACTAGCAAGTGAATTAGAACCTATGATTGCTGAAGTTGTTACCTTAGTTCAAAAATTATGCACATTAGAGAATTTCACAAAAGAAAATAGTGAAAATCTGTCACAATTAGTTTCAGATCTAACAGCTAGTGCACTAAGTCTAACCTCTGATGCAAACACTATAAAGCTGCATCATGAAAAGATAACAGAGGTAAACAGATTAAGACAAGAAATATGGGATGCAGAGACTCAATTTAGAAATGAGGTTACAGAGCTTCAAGCTCAAATTTTACCAAACCTCACCACTCTGCAACAACATATTACAGATGCAAGAAATCTAATCACGACCCTAGAGATGTCTGTGGTAGACAGCATATATGGCATGCATGTGATGATATCACTTGAGCATTTGGCTCTTGAGAATTTGAAGGAGAAATGGGAGAAAATGATGGAGGAAATCAAAGCCTCACACTCTCACATTTTTGAAAAGATGTAAGTACCTTTGCCCTCGTTATCAAAAAAGGAGGAATGTATACATATGTACAATATACTTTAGTAAGAAAAAGGAGGAATGTATACATATGTACAAATACATTAAGGATATGTATAATGTATGTACAGCAAGATAGACATGTACATAAACTTACACTTACCGACATATGCATAGGGGGAGTCATTTCATGACTAAGGAAGAAGTATACATAGGTGTACATACTAATGCATCAAGTATGTTGCACATATCAATTTTTGATACTAATGTCAAAGGGGGGATTGATGACATTAAGTTTTGTCATTAGTATACTTAAAGGGAAAAACATGATGAAGTTCATCGGTACAAGCATAACCGGCGGACAGTAAGCATAACTGGCAGACAACAAGCATACCCGACAGGACAAAAGGTCTAACGTAAAAATGCCAAGTATAGAAATTACCGACGATACAATTTTGAGAACATCATCGACGGAGCAGAAAAGGCATACCCAATGAACAATTCAAGTAAGGAACACTGACAAAGAAGAAAACTGACTGACTGACAGAGCAACCCGACCATTAGAATCGACAGTCAGTTAAAGAACCTGCAAAAAGTGGATCTAATTTTACACGTCAGATAAAGCAATGTAATTCTATTTATAGAGTTTTTATTTGTTTTAAATCTTAACTTAAGGGTCAAGCAAGCATATTGTAAATGTTTTAAATCATCCTAACGGATCTAAAACATATCTAACTAAAGATCAAGGTCAAGTTGTAAACCTTGGATCTAGAGTTAATTTGAAAAGCGTGAATCAAGAATAGAGCTAGAAACTAGTATAAATAGATGTTCCATCATTTGAAAAAAAAGAGACTTGTAATCATTTGAAGAATGATAGTAGCTATGGAGAGCATCTAAGAAGAAGAAGAGAATTCATGCAAAGTTCAGAAATAGATCACAGCAGTTATCAAGAAAACAGGAAGGCTACCGACGAGCAGAGACAAGGTATTACTCAATCACTCAAGGTGATTACATACATACATTGTAAGCTATATAGGATCTGTTATCAACAATTAGAGGTTGTATTCACTACCATATCAACATTTATATTTTAGTTTCATTCTAACAAGTGCATCACAATAGAAATCCTTTTGTAGAAGGTGGACTTAACAGTTCTTTGATAAATCTCTTAACAGAGTGCACACCTAACGGTGTTGCTAAAGCTTCAAACTAAGTAGATCCTAAAAGGTCTCCACTCTAATACTCTCAACAGGGTAGATCATCGGGAGTGATCATTTGTAAGCCTTTACCGGCTCCCTTCTTATCTGCAGATAGTGAAGTTTTGTGGGTAGACATCCCCACCGCAATTTTTACTTCCTAACAGGAGTTTTCTGTGATATCATATCATGTGTTATTTATTTTCATGAATGTTTCTTGAATTTTTATACATGCAAATAACTTATATTATGATTACACATACATAATAAAAAATGAACAGATAGATAGGTATATACAAATCTGGTGACACAAAGGTTAATGGGTCAATCACATAAAAAGTTTTAGAGGTACGGATTCACCCCTCCCCTCTTAGTACATCATTCCAATAATTCCAACAATATTCAATTAGGAGGCCTGGAGAACCGATTTTCTATTTTTGAAGCCATGCCCTAGGCGAGCTATGACTATCCAGTTAGGTGTATGGAAGAGAGAAAGTTGAATGCAGAAGCAAGGGTGTGTGAAAGGTCTAAAAAAAGTGTATTTTTAGAGTCGTTGGGGTCCTATAGAACCCTATTTGAGAGCTAAGATCTTGACCAATCCATTTGGATAGATTTCTAGATAGAAATCAATCAATTGCATTTTAGGTACCCAAAAAGCCCTATTAGCCCTACATTTCAGGACACTGGTGTACAGATGAATTGGGAACCCTAGACCTTGAAAATCTTTTAGGTTTTCCAAAAGGGTATCAAGATCCTAGGTTAGTTTTTGAGGGTTTTCGTAAGTTTTGGGAAGAAATCCAGAACACCCCTCTGGATAGGGCTAATTGGTCAGTTAGGCCGAATAGGGTCCTATAAAGAGTGAATTTGAAACTCGATTGAATACCCATTCTATTAGAGTGTAAAGGATTTATAAAGAGTGTTCAAATGTTTTACATTACCCTTGCATCATTAGTGAAGTTGGACTGAAGGATTTATGTCAAGAATCCTTCAAGTAAGAGTGAAGCATTGAGACAAAACTAGTGATAGTTGTCCTTCAAGGTTAAACACAAGAAGACTAACTCTTGGAGTGGAGTTAGGGTAGTCTTAGGATTGGAGTCTTGAGGCTATTGAGTGTAACCACCTGAATTTGGTCTGTTGCAACTATGGACCCTATTTTCCCTAAGTTTGACCATACCCTCGATTATGTCCAGACGACCCTGTTACCAAGCTTGGCATAATTCTTCGAATCAATTTAATGTCCTAGGTGATTTTTATCACTGAATTATATTAACTATTATAGCCATAGGATTTAAATCAATTCAAATCAAATTCAAACATGGCTATAGTATTTAATTATAAAGGAATTGAATAAATCCCTAAATCAATTACCCACTTGCAAAATAACCCATTCCCCTAGCCTATTTAATTTAATTAAAATGGCTATAGTCCCCTAATTATTAAAAAGCAATTAAATTGTTTAAATAATTAATTCCTATATTTTTGAATGAATTAAATAATTTTAATTCATTTAATTAATATTCCCTTAAACCCCAACCTAACCTATATCAACCACTTCTACCCTGGGTTCTAACCCTTCTCAACCCATTCACCCTTGCTAATCTAATCCTAATTCTAACCCTAACCCACCTCCTAATGTTGTCACATTCCATTACGGAATGATTAACAACTCAACCCACTTGAGAAAGTCCACTTTCTCAAGCATGACTTTCCTAAGGGACCAACTTGCCAAGTTGAGTCTTACACCCCCCCCCCCATGCTTCTTTAAGGCTTTCA
>MU226447.1:393903-409277 GCA_018584345.1 Thuja plicata
CACTCATCCTAGTTAGAAAGCAATAAGTTGATGTTATGGTTTATATGCTCTTTAACCCTTGTTTTTCACTAACAGAATGACTTATTGAAGTGTTGTGTTGCAGATAACAGGTGCACAAATATACACAAACATTTCTAGCGCCCACCGTGGGGCAAATTTCTGACTTGGCCTCATTTTAAATCAAATTTTCACTAATTTGCATGCCCAAAAATCTGTTATAGGATCATTTTTGACCATTCAGGATCGCTTCCGGGATACGCCCTCGCACTGCAGAAAACAAGGCTCGCATGTGGGATTTCCTGGGTCATTTTCAGTTTAGACTCGCATCTGGTAAGCATGGAATCACATCTGGTAAGGAAGCTCACATATAGTATGTTGCATCACATTCAGTAAAATTTTAGGCTCGCATCTGGTTAGAAAGTTTGTGCATTTCATTTGCCTAACCCTAACATTTTGACAAGTTGTGTTTTTGGTGTCTTGCAGCCTAACAAGTGTTTACAGGTTGTTCTTGAAAGTTTTTGTGAGAGTTAACATAAACATATACTAACTTGGTTTTTTAGGTTACCCAACCCCCATCTTGACTTCTATTTACTTGCTTTCCAAATTAAGATACATATTCCAATCTATCACTAAACTGACTAGAGGATTATGCTCTTTTCCTTTTTAAGGAAAATCAGAAACTCATACATCAGTTTATGGATTGAACGGAATTTGGAGTTAACTGAACAAGCAAACACATCATCTAATTCAATTTGGAACAGTAAATGAATAACACAAATCACTAAATTTTGTGGTTCAATGAACAACTACATCGTATAATTTCTTTTTGGATTAGTAATTGGACAAGCAACTCACTAAAATTTTGTGGTTAATTGAACAAGGAAACTTTCCTTTTCAAGCATCCTATTTTTTTTCTTAAATAGGAACAAACTAAATCAAGCTCAACATAGCTTGAAGGAATGAACTTTGTTTTACGTGTTTTGGGAGAAAACGGTTTAGATTAGGAGAGTATGCTCTTCTTCTTCGGAAGAATCAGAAATCCAGACATCCAAAGCTTGCCAATCCTGGTTACATATATTTAAATAGTAGAGGGCCTACTGATTGAGGAAAAAATCTCCTAGGAACAACCCAAGCGAGGACAGGTTTTATGCCAACCCTTCCAACTCACTATAAATAGTTGCTTCCTCATAGGCTAAAGCCTCGAAAGACGGAACTGGTTTTGTTCTTGAAATTTTGACATCATTCCTTGAACATATATGGGTATATGTAGAGCAGAGCCGCTTTAATCTTGCTTGCGAGACTACATATATTCAGGTAGTCATAGGGCTATACACCTGAATTTTGCCTTGTGCAATTCTATGGGGGACAGTTTCGAACGGATTGCCCAATAATCTACAACAACTTCAACTGAAAGAATTCCCGATTCGTCCTCGAAAGGGTGATAATATTTGTTCAAGGAAAAAAATAATTGCCCCAAGACACTCGTCATATTGTGCCCTCACTTGCGTTTGGAGTCGGCTAATACAACATCATGACTAGAGCCATTGCGTGCTTGGTGATGGTTGTATTCTGATTAGCATTTGAGTGTGTACCTGAGTAAACAAGCAAAGATTTTCATCCTCCACCTAGAGAATAGGAAAAGATGAGTGTTTGTTTCACCCTCCTAACAATGCAAAATTTTTTGACGTGTTTGAAAGATCATTAAAAAGATAAACTCCTCAAAACAATCAACAAATTTCAAAACCTGGAATGCAAGTGTTTTTCACACCTTACGACATCTCTTAATGCAATCTGGAAACAAGCAACTTCACGCACTTCGAAAATGAACTTTTTAGAACTAGCCAAAATTGACAAAGACATCATACGATCGCATCCTGTATTTCCCAAGTTGCATGCAATTTTTAGGATTGCATTTGGTATTCTGGATCGCATTTAGTCAGCACACAGTCGCATCCAGATTCTAGAATCGCATCTAGTACCATCAAAGGCTCGCATCTGGGAGATCGCATTCAAGGCAGTGGGTACTTGTAGAATTTTTTCTTAGAAAGTCTCATTTGAACAGGATACCCTTTTTTCTCTTTGGTTGATTCCTGTTGTCTCTTCTGGTCTCCCTGTTGTAATTTTAAAACACTTTTGAAATGTTCACCTTGCATGCCTAGTCAGTCCTTCATGATCAGTTCAATACGTGTGGTCTACCCACTTTCTACCAACAACTTGGTTCCCAGCTCACTATCAGGGCATTCTAACCCTCTGACGCTAGAATCATTTACATCCACCAACAAACAGTTACTTTTACCTAGACACACCCACTTGAACAATCTAAAACTCTCACTTGCACTATTGGGAAACGTTAACAAAGTTGAGAAACAATTTCATGGTTAACATGAGACGTAACAAGTACACAACTAAATGATCGAAAGTGCCTCCTAAGACACCACACTTTCAAGGAGAAGCTTCTCGTAGTTCCCTTCTCGATCTAGATTCCCCTCAAATAGATAGTGATACTCGCAGATGGAGTGAGGCCTTTGAGGATTATAACAATGGAAAAAAACAAAAATCGGAAGATACTGATGAGGAGGAAGGACCCAAATTTGAACATGGCCCATTTGGATCAGATAGTGAAGGGGAGATCCCCGAAGATGAATACGAAAAAGCTCAAACAAAGTAAAAGGTTCCACAAGATATTGGAATGGATAATTGATGACGATAAAGAAAAATACTTCCTCCATCTAGCATCCACAGTTGTCAAATTACCCAAAGATTATGACGTGGAAAAGCTCAAGGAAAAGGAAGTACCAAATCCAATATCTATTCTCACCAAACAACTCAATCTGATGCAAACAGAGCTCACAAACCTCAAACAAGAGAAGGAGAAACCCAAAACACAATACTCTTTGGACGCCATTTGTCCATTTCCTTTTGACAAAAGTATCACTATGGTCCCGTTCCCCCCCAACGTGGCAAGGCCAAAGTATGAAAAATACACGGGAGAAACTGACCCCCATGATCATGTAAGGGAATTTTGTGCTCTAAGCATCGAGTACATGCACGAACCTACGTACCTCATGCGACTATTTCCAGGAAGTCTAGGAGGTAATGCCATGGAGTGGTTCTCAAAACTAAACCTTAAGGTCAAGACATTTGAGGAGTTGATCCAACGGTTCATTCAACATTAATCCTACAACATCCAGCATGATGTAACTATGATGGACCTATGTAACACCAAACAACAAACTAGAGAATCATTCACACACTTCCTCCAAAGATGGAGGAATATTTTTGCACGATATTCAAGGGTCATTCCCAAAATGGAGAAGATGGAAATCTTCATTAATAATCTAGTGCCTGAATTGAACTATGCTCTACAAATGCAAGACTCTCTTAGCTTCGATAGAATGATTAAAAATGCCCTCCGTATTGAGGAAGTCATGGTCAAAAGGGGAGAGATCACCCTTCAAAATGAAAACAAAACCAACAACTCCAACTCCAAGCCTAAATGGTGGAATCAAAACAAGAATGTTGTTAATGACAGAGTAGTTGATGCCTCTAACATTAATCCTAAACCTGAGGTATTTAAACTAACCAATGGCATGCAAGCAAGCAAAGATGCTAAGGTAACACCTCCCATCCCCAAAGCAAACAATGATAACAACAAGGAACGAACATGGACTTCGAAACCCCAAAGAAAATTCACTCCTTTGGGGGAACCTCTTGAGACTGTTCTGAAAACACTGTTGGATAACAAAGTTCTTACAATTCCCAATTCTAAACCATGGGAACCAATGGTCAAACCCAGGTGGTGGGATGATAATTCCTATTGTGTCTTCCACAAAAACAAGGGACACAAGACTAATAATTGCCTCAAGCTTAAGCATGTCATCCAAGACCTCATCGAAGGAGGTAAGATCAAAGTAGACGGACATACTACCAATGAGGATCATACAGCATTCAACAAACCCTTTCCTAATTAAAGTCAAGGAGAGACATCTAAAGGGAAGGGTAATGAGGTAAACTACACCTATTCCAAAAATGACAATGTGATTAATATGCTTGACATTAAAACTAAGTCCATCAATGTGGTCACAATTAAAGGTGTCTCATTCCACTCAAATGATGTAACACGGAGCCAAGCACGGGTTACAATCAAAGGACCTCCAAAATTGACATCAACGTCAACATCCAAGGTTCCTATTGTAACTATTCCTAAACTAGCAGCAAAACACATGGTCACTATCCCCGTAGCAAGGTATGACTTGGTAGACCAATTGCAACGAACCTCTGCCAAAATTTATATTTTTGAATTGCTCAAGATATCCACGGTACATAGGGAAATCCTAGAACAAGCCCTACATGCTGCTAATGTTCCAAATGATATTGATATAGACAAGTTTCAAGCGATGGTCAATCACATCTCAGCACCACACTACCTCTCCTTTTCTGACGAGGATGACAAGTCATTGACCCATCCACACAATCAACCCCTCCATATCGAAGTCCTTATTCATAAATCCCATGTCAGAAATGTGCTGATAGATGGAGGCATAGGATTGAATATCTATACATTGGATCTAATCAAGAGATTGGGTCTCTCAGAACAAACAATTGACTCTAGAAGCAAGATAACCATCAAAGCTTATGATGAGGAAGAAAGGTCCTCCAAAGGTATTATTGTTCTACCTATCAGAGTTGGACCGATTGAGAGGAACGTCATATGTTGGGTTCTGGATCTACCTTTGGCCTACAATATCCTACTAGGGAGACCATGAATTCATGAGATGCAAGTTGTACTGTCCACTTACCATCAATGCATAAAATTCCCACATAATGGGGTGGAAGTGACAATTCCTGCAGATGCTAACTACACTTGCAACAATATCAAAGTTGGTAGCATGATCCCACACAACAAAGAAGCTATGGATGCAGTTTCTTTTGAAACTACCAAGGACATGGTTACGAAGAGTTTTAGCAAAACCTTGAAAATTGAAGAAACAGGTATGGGAGAGTACAAGCTGGACCTGACTCCCTCACTAACAGAACTTCTGATGTCACCAAGATCCTATGGAAAACCTTCCTTGACATTCACACCTGCAGCATCCAAAGAGCCAGAAGTACACAAAGCAACTGGCATGATAAAGGCATCCACATCTTCTTCAGATAACACAGAAGAACATGCAGTCTTGGATTGGATTTACAAAGGAGAACCAGTGGAATCTGAAATAAAACATGTGAAGATATCCCCAGAACAGTATGGAAAGGGATATGATTTCCTCACACAAATGGGTTACAAAGGAAAAGGACCTCTAAATGACACAGGACGAGGGCTTATTGATCCTATTCCCATGGAGTTCTGGAACACCAAAGATAAAACAAGACTTGGTTTTAATACTCAATCTGATAAACCTACTTCAAAAGACAGCCCGACCTCTGATAAAGGGAGCGATGAAACAAATGAGATAGTACTAGAACCATGGCCTTATGAAAGATTATTACATGTTGGTATAGAGAATCTTGCATATCAAGGAGAACGCTATGTACCTAGCTTTGAGGTACCACAAGATCTTCACACCCCTTTGCTAGCACAACCTCCGATTCAAGAGGTAGGAGACACCATAGCAACAATCACTCAAGAGATACCCCAGCCACAAAATTTACATCCTAACTGGGGGCAATTGGTCACAATTTCACATGTCCTTGATCTACCCCACTTTGATCTACAAACAACTAATCGAGTACATCAAATAACCATTGTTGAATACCTAAACAGATATGATAATTATGTCACGGACCCTCATAACTATGAATGGGATCGGCTATCTATCACCTCTGAAGATATTGGAATAGATACAATTCACATGTTTGCAGCTCCCTCAGCTCCTAGAAAATGATCTGACACTCCTCTCAACGATACTGATCCTCCTGAAGTAGAAGAAGAATTCCTTCCCCTGATCATTGATGGAGAAATAGGTGAATATATAAGTCTGGAAGAATTTCATAGGCTACAAGCAAGAAGCCTCCTTTTACGGAGAGATGATGATGAGATTTATACTGACGAGTCGCTAGAGTTTGGTCCGCATATGACTAACAATGACCCTTTTAACAACGATCTCACTCTTATTGATCTAAATATTGAAGAAATTAACTTAATAGATCATGTCATGTCGGTTAATGGTCTTGATGCTAACACGATGCTGTCCTTCCCAGAATCTGATTCTCTAACATTGGTACTTCCAGACCTAATTGATTAGATGGAAACAGATCCTATTCCTATCCTCAACTTTTCCAATGACCACACCCTAGCTTTTTATCTCAATGCTTGTGAACCTTATCCTTCTTCCACCAATGCAAGGAGCGAGAACATATCGCAGGAGGATATCATGCTTCTTAGTTAAAAACTCAAAAATAAAAAGAAGTGGACTGATGGTGAAAACCACTCTATGGCAGTATCAGATCCCAAAATAGTAAAGAAAAAATATGTATCCAATGGTGAACACCTTTCTGAGGCGCCAAAAGATGAGACTCTTGATATCCTCCCCAGAACACTTTCAAGAAAGATATTCGGTATTGATTGAACCAACACAGCCAGTAAACTTGGCCACTGTTGAAAATCCTCAAATAGTTCATCTGGCACTATCTTTATCAGAAGAAGAGAGGGTATGGTTCACAGAGTTCCTGAAAGAGAAGAAGATTAACTTTGCATGGTCTTATACTGATATGCCAGGGCTAGATCCTAATTTCATCATGCACCACTTGTCTATAGCTCCCGGGATCAAGCCTGTAAAACAAAAACTTAGAAAAATGCATCCTCATGTTGCATTATTGGTAAAAGCAGAGCTAGAAAAGTTTTTGAAAGCTAGATTTATTCAATTCATTGCCTATGCAGGGTGGATCTCCAATGTGGTCCCCATTTCTAAATTTGTTAAATCTATCAGGATCTGTACGGACTTCAAAGACCCAAACAAAGCATGTCCGAAAGATGACTTCCCTCTACCAAACATTGACATGATCATAGATCTTACAATAGGCTTTCAGATGTATTCATTAATGGATGGATTCTCGAGCTATAATCAAATCAAGATCACCCCTGAGGATCAAGAGAAAACCGCATTCACATGCACATGGGGCACCTTTTGCTGGAATGTCATGCCTTTCGGGTTAAAGAATGCCGGTGAAACATATCAAAGAACAATGACAACAATATTCCATGACATGATGCACAAGAACATGGAGGACTATGTAGATGACACATTGGCTAAATCCAAGGAGAGAGGCACTCACATTGCTAACCTAAGAAAGATATTGGATCAAATGGAACAGTTCCAACTCAGGCTCAACCCGAAGAAATGTGCCTTTGGGGTCCAATCAGGGAAGCTCCTAGGATTCATTGTATCAGCAAAAGGAATCGAGGTAGATCCTACAAAGGTAGTTTATTCTAGAGATGGCTCCTCCATGTAACATCAGTCAAATGAGGATGCTACAAGGGAGACTTTAGTCTATCAGGAGATTCATGTCCCAACTTGCAGATAGGGAACAACCCTTTACTAAGCTACTACATAAAGGGGTTACCTTCAAATGGGATGAACACTGTGAAGCAAACTTCAGAGAATTGAAGAGGTACCTGGCTACTCCACCTATTCTTATGGCGCCTATTCATGGAAAACCCTCACTCCTATACATTTCAACTACAACTACATCCCTAGGAGTATTACTGGCACAAGAAGATGAAACAAAGAAAGAACAAGCTATCTACTACATTAGTAGAACACTAGCCACTTATGAGCTCAATTATAGAATTATTGAAAAAGCATGTTTAGCAGTCGTCTTCGCATCACAAAAATTGAGACACTACATGCTCTCTCATACTGTGAAGCTCATTGCTAAGATCGATCCTCTAAAGTATCTTTTGAGCAGAACAGCATTAACATGACGTTTGGCAAAATGGGTCCTAATTCTAAGTGAGTTTGACATTGAATATGTAGAATGGAGAGCTATCAAAGGATAGGTACTTGCAGATCAATTGGCTGATTCACCACTCCAGGATGATGAACCTTTTCTAATTGAATTCCCTGATGAAACAATCATGCATCTCACTGAATATCCCTGGAAGATGTACTTTGACGGTTCATTCACTCAATGAGGATCTGGAGCAGGGGTCCTCTTCATAACTCCACAAGGATACAAGATTCCCAAATCTTACAAATTGATGTTTCCATGCACCAACAATATCTCAGAATATGAAGCATTGATCAACGGCCTCAAGCTAGCTATGGAATGGAAGATCATAGAGTTACATGTGTATAGTGACTCCCAACTAATTATCAATCAAGTCAATGGGGAGTATCAAACAAAAGATGAAAATTTGATGCCCTACAAGCAACTAGTTGATGATTTGAAGAAGTACTTTATCTTCATCACCTTCCAACAGATACCAAGATCAGAGAACAAAGCTACGGATGCTATGGCTACCTTGGCATCCATGTTACAACTGGAGGAGCATCAATTCTGCTATGACTTCTTGGTGGAATAAATATCCTATCCTGCCTTTGATACCCCTGAATACCAGGTAATATGTACCTTGAATACCCCAGATCAATCTCGGTATGCCAGTATCATTGCTTACCTTTCTGACCAAACCATTCCCGCCAATCTATCCAGAAATGAGAAAAGATCCCTGAATAGGACAACATCACATTACGTCCTCATAACTAACAACCTATATCGATGCGGTCTTGACGGTACACTTCTTCGGTGTTTAGAACTTGAAGAGTCCGATCTAGCATTAAAAGATGTCCACGAAGGTGTATGTGGATCACACTCAAACAACTTTTCATTAGCCAAGAAACTGCTCAGAATAGGCTATTATTGGCCTACCATGGAGAGAGATGCTATTCAATTTTCAAAATCATGTCTTAAATGCTAGACACATGGAAACCTTATCCATGCTCTTGCCAGAGAACTTATACCTTTCATAACACATTGGCCATTTCAGAAATGGGCCTTTTACTTGGTTGGACAAATATATCCCAACTCTTCAAATGGACACAAGTTTATCATTATGGCCACTGAGTATTTCACGAAGTGGGTTGAAGTCATGCCGCTAATTAAAGCCACTGGCAAACAGGTGGCTATGTTCATTCTGAACTACATTATTTGTAGATATGGGATACCCTCTTCAATTGTAACAGACAATGGGGGGCAATTTAAAAATCAAGACATTGATAACCTTTGTGAACAGTTCCATATTACTCAATATTGCTCCTCAATCTATTATCCTCAAGGTAATGGACAGGCTGAGGCATCCAACAAAAATATACTCAAGATTCTACACAGAACTGTAAGCAAGTCTGGCAGAGACTGGCATCTACAACTGAATCCAGCACTATGGGCCTATAGAACAAGCATAAGAACACCAACTTGAGTCATGCCATTTGCTCTAGTCTATGGCACTGAAGCAGTGCTACCCATTGAGGTTGAAATCCCATCTTTGTGGATATCTTTACAAGGACTAGTTACTGACAAGCAGTACCGCATAGATAGGGTGAATTCTTTAGACCTACTAGATGAGCGCAGGAAACAAGCATTCGATCATCTCAAGGTATATCAAGCACATATGTCCAAAGGTTACAATAAAAAGGTCAAACCACGCAAATTTGAAGTAGGAGATCTCGTCCTCAAGGAGAATCCTAAGAACCAGCCTAACATGGAGCAGAAAGGAAAGTTTGAACCTAACTGGCTAGGACGTTATGTTATCACTGCTACTTTTGGGACTGGAGCTTATCAGTTAGCTACACCTGAGGGAGACATTCTTCCAGATCCTATCAACACTCTACATTTGAAGCGGTTCTACACTTAATGTTCGGATAGCAGAGCCTGTATAGCAAATAGTTCTTGCAAAATACCAAAAACATTCAGAAAATTGATGTTGAAGAAATCCAAAAATAGTGGAAAAGATCCTACAAAAAGGTCTCTTGGTGAAAACCTGGTAAACAGGCGCCTTGATACTACAAAAACATTCAAAAAATAAAAAATAGCAAAAAAATTGAAAAAGAGAAAAGTGCCTTGATGAGCACCAGGTAAAACAAGCATCTTGGTAGCAAAAAGAAAAAGAAAGAAAAAGGTCTTGCCAAGTGGTGAAAACCTGACAATCAGGTGTCACTTGTGTTCTGCGCTCCATCTATCAATGTACTACTGACACAAGACCTTCATAATTTTGCTTGTGCTCATACACTGACTTCATCTTCCTAAATGACTATCTTATCCTCACTTGGGATTTGTCTATCTTTACATCTTAGGAATAAGTCATTCTGCACTGGGGCATCTTTGCTGGCATAGTTAGTTGTGGTTTGTCGGTTGCTCTAGGATGGTTTGCCTCACGAACGCAATGTTTCTTGATACATGCAAAACAATGTCACTTTCCAAAACAAGGGTGTCTTTTCAAAACATCAAACACGATATTTATATTAACAGAGTTCCTATAGGGCTATATTGGGTTGCAAACATGAACAAATTATCCTATCAATGCATAGACATGGAACACCATATTGCTTGTACTACAATTTTCTGATTGATGAATCTTTACTGTGTTTGACATACGAATGAACAAGTACTACTTAAACACACAGTTTGCTTTTGGTTTGATTATGATTCTTTAGAATGTCCTGATGATGTTTTCAACTAGGGTAAGAGCTGCTATAAATTTCACCTAACTTGGATGTTTATGGTAAGAGCTGCTACTATGGGTGGATAGTCGCATATATCTCGATCTTTGTTATGTGTAAACTACAGTGAGTATGACACAATTTTCCTTGTTTGTTTTCTGATCCAGATTCTCACTAAGGTATACGAATCATAATGTACCCAAGGATATGAATTTTCAAGGTCATTGCGAGTCCAATATCTTTCCTTAATCAAAATCTGGTATATCAAAAGGAAGGTGACTATTTTTATCTTGGCTTCTATGCCTTGATGCCTAAGTCTATTTCTGACATTTCTATAAAACATAGTATTCATACTTTCATAATATCAGTATAGTGATGGTTGTATTATCAGGTGGTATCCGTTTCGAAAAGTGTCCAATGATGATAAAAAGCTATACCTTTGCATACCAGTGACAAAGTCCTAAGAGTCTGCATATAGCTGCATTGAGAGCTTGCATGGTGCATTTATAAAAGAAATAACAACATAAGGAATTTTGTGCTCAAAAATGATTTCTATCTTCTTCCAGCAACCAAGTTAATTACATCATCCATATTACTGATATCGAATACCGTTGCACATCCATAACATACATTTTGCATTCATTAAAAAGGAAGAAACAAGAAAATACAAAAATAAAGCATCCATGTATTGCATTTTTACTTTTTCATCCTAAAGTGCATCCATACATCTATTTGGCATAACCAAAAAATTAAAAGAAACATACATTTGCATTTTCACATAAGTATCATTTAAAACATTTTTATATCAGTACTGACTCATCATATCCAATCATAAAATGATGTTATCATCTAAAAACTAACTCATCAAGAGACCAAGATATCATCACATGTGCAAAGATACATTTTATCACATCTATGAAAGCAAGGGGAACTCATGAAACGTGTCAGAATCAGGAAGCTAAATCAGATATGTATATATATATATCATTACGACATGGTACAAATCAAAATATGGAATAGTATGCATAAAGAGTATCAGTGTATCATAGAGCTAGAATGAATCAAATATACATGTATAAATGTCATCTACAAAATAGATCTCAGAAGGATCCAAATACAAGTGGGGGGATCTCAGCAGGATCCAAATATACAAATATAATCTCAAGATACACATGTCATAAAAATGATACAAAATATCAACTCTGTCTCGCCCCCTCTCCCTGGTTAGGAGGAGGAGGAGGTGGTACAAAAGGAGCTGCTGGAGGAGGCATGGCCCCCTCTGACTGCTGGGTCACTCGTGAGAAGGAAGGTGCTCTCTGACCCTCTGGAACTGCTGCGTGATACAGGGCATAATAGTATGTGGCCCTTTGTCCTTGATGGACTGTTGTCCGAGCATGTGCATCTCTCTCAGCTCTAAGCATCTCACCCTATCTGTCCCTCTCTGCTCTCAGCCGCTCAAGCTATATATCCCTATCCGCCAGTAAGGCATCAGTACTAGTAACTCTGGCCTCCAACACTGTAATCCTAGCTCGGAGCTGCTCCCTCTCCTGCTCACATCTAGATAGTGGATCATTTTCTCTACCTGCATCTTGCTCCTGCGACCTGTCCTGTCCTCTATCATGCGGTCTATCCTGTGATCCCTGTTGTCTCAGTCTCTGCTGGTCCCTAGTAAGGAGCAGACCGGGATCTCTCTAGGGAGCTACAAATCTGAACCGGGTACACTAACCCTCTCCACTACCACTGCCACTGGCTCCCCCTATATCCACTGCCTCACCACCACCCCCTCTATCGTCTCCATCATGACCATCATCGGGAGGAGGATGCCTGATATCTCTACCATCCCTGCCACCATCACGACCTCCATGTCTGTCGGGAGCACTGTCTCTCTGCGCACCTCCCCTACCCCTGGCTGGTCAATCATCAGGATCATAGTCTAAGGGATCCTCTATGTGAGGAATGATCTCAGGAATAGTAAACTGAGGGAAGGGGTACTTAAGCCTCTCAGCAGCATAACCATCTAAAACACCTGCATTCGCTACATCAAACCGGAGATCCTAGTTTATTGCTACCATATCACAGATCTCCTAGTGAGCCGTCTCATACTGTAACTGTGCCCCCATAATGGTGTCTCATCTCTGGTCCAGGTGTATACAACAATATCCTCTATCCTTCCCTGTCGATGACCATATTGCCTCAACACTCTGGTAATCACAAACCACTCTATGATATATATGGTCCTGCCAATAAGATATCAGCTCTAACACAAGGCACCTGCTGGGCATCTGAGGTCCACACCTTGCAATCTAAATATGGTCGCCAAACAACCTCTATCACATCATCGAACAAACGATGCCAGTACTCAATCTTTCTCAGATGGGGCTGCTGAAGAAGACTTGCATACATATAAACATAGGGCTGCTCTGGTGCCCTCTGTCTATCTACAATCGACTGTGTCACAGGGATGTGCTCCCAGGCCCAGATCTGAAGAATAAGAATGCCTATAGTCATGCTCTGAGTATAGTGGTATACTATCTCATGCAACTCTCTATACATGTGGGCTAAGATACAGTTGCCCCAAGCAAATCTCCGACGGTGGGTCACCATCTGCTCTATCATGTCTACCTAGTCGACCATGAATCCGTGTTGGGCCCTATCAGGCATCAGGATGCCACCTACTAAACTGACTAAATAAATAGATAAATGATCATCATGATCGACCATGTAATCCCAAGACAAATACCTCCGATCTATGGTATCATCCTGAAAATATCTCTGCGTAGCACCAATCGCCACGGTCGTCATCGACTCAAATTGTACCTCATGCCCAATCATCAGTACCTGAAGTATCCTCCAGACATCCTTAGGAGTCACTATGATCTCTCCAGTCAGTAAATGAAAGGTTTTATGCTCTGAATGCCATCTCTCAGCAAGAGCAGTCAACAACCCATGGTTTACCCCGATCTCAGGTAAACCCATCAATGACCGCAATTCACATTAGATCACGGTAGTCTGCTCCTCATCTGACAACCATCCAAAAAATGCAAGTACGTGCGCAGGGTAAGTGCCACGAAATGCGACTACCTCAAAATGGGCCTATTTTGGACAAAAATGACAATACATCAGTATCCTATCTACGATACAGGGGCAGACTCCTAATCAACTAAGTAATTCCAAGTTCCCAAGACGCAAATAAATCAAACAGATTGAAATTCTAAGTTTTCTAACCAGATACGATTCTAAAACAAAAGGATGTGATCCATTCTACCATATGCGATTCTGGAAATACAGGATGTGACTGAGTTTACAGGATGCGATCCCTGAAATACGGGATGCGATCCTAAATGCGGGATGTGACCCTAAGCAAACAGGGTGCGACACACTGATGGATTTCCCATAAAAAATGACAAAAATAATGAAAATGGATGCGATCCAGGGTATCCTGGATGCGACGCAGGAATCCAGACAAACCGGATGTGATCCGGGAAAAACCGGATGCGACACGGGATTCGCAGGTTGCGATCCAGAATCCCGGATGCAACTCAAAATGACAAGTGCTATCAAAGCTATGAAAATACATAAAATTGAAATTTGCAAAATTCACAGGGTAGTTTGTCGAGCACTTACCGGTGGTAGGTAGTCAGCTGGACGCTGATGTCGATGGCTCATCTTGAAATGGTGCTTCCTCATAGGGACTACCATCTTCTCTGCAGATCTCTCTAAATTACTATGGATGAAAGTGAAAATGAATAGTGAAATGGTAATTTTGGAGACTTATATTGGTCTTTTGAGCCATTTAGGAGTTCCAAAACTCCTCCCAGACAACCAATACTTCATTTTTGTTCTCTTTCTGATCAATCAGGAACCAAATCAAAGGTGCATAAGATGACGTCAGCAGCACAGTACCATTCTTATGACAATTTCAAAAATTGCAAATTTGCTTCATTTATTCCAACCATCGGTCAATACTGCACATTTTATCATGCACCTTGGTCTAACATCATTTTATCAGTCTCATCACTCATAATTTCACGTAATTAACGTGGTACTCATGTGTTTATTTTTCAAAACACACCTTCTTTTCTACTTCTTCTACTCCATTCTTTCTTGCCCTAACTGCTTCATGCAAGTGATACATTCTTTCAATTAGGGGATTTTATTCTTTTCCTTCGATTTCATTCCCGAGGGGGCATGATCACACTATCATCAATTAATTTTTTGCTCAAAACAACATCAAAATGACTTCGTTATCAAACTAGGGGCATGACAGTTTCCTTGACTAAGTCGGAACTATTGGATAAAAAGCTTTGGTTCTCATGAGTTGGATATCTTATGTTTCCTCATTTTAGAAGATTTTTATTAAAAGCTCCTGGCAGCTTCGTACTAGCTTTTTGGATGACAACCAAGTTTAGAATCAGTATTATCAGTTTTTGGACGACAACCAAGTTCAAAATTGGTATCTTTAAAATCTTTTTATTGATTTTTTGGACGACAACCAAGTTCAAAATCAATTCTATCAGTTTTATTCGATCAAGTGCAAAACTGATCTCATCAACATTTCGTTCAATAACCAAGAATAGAATTCTCAATCTTTCTGAAGTCAAAATCAAAAACTTTCTTTGAATCAATGTGTTGCTCGCACATCAATTCAAAGAGGGGCAAATGTAACCACCTGAATTTGGTCTGTTGCAACTATGGACCCTATTTGCCCTAAGTGTGATC
>MU226447.1:417299-438172 GCA_018584345.1 Thuja plicata
TATATATATATATTTGAATTTTCTAGAAGAATATGAGAGGAAAATGAAAACATGGAGGGAAAGAAATGAGGATGCTTCATTGAAGGTTTCACTCTGATGTGAGAAAGGCACAAGTTACATATCATAATTATGTTGTAGACCTAAATTAAAAAAATTAATCTAGAAAGTATAACATAATAAATTGTATAGTGAAAGTCACCATTGTACGCGCTAAACATGGGACTAAGGAATTTGTATACATATAAACAATTTTGTTGCATACGTGTGTGTTGGGATAATTTTGAATTTTGAGGAGTCCAAAGAAATTTTAAGTTGTTGACACTAAAGAAATATATCTGATGGAAAAGAGTGAAAATGAGAAATGTCTACGTCAAATGGGCCAAATACATCTTATGAGCATGTTTTAGATTTTCAATAATTCTATAAAAGCAAAGAATTTTTCTAGTTTTGAGAGATTAGCTAATTTTTTTGTTCCTATTTCTGGGCATCCCTTGTGTGTTTCTAAAGTCATCTTAAGATGACTTGAAAAGAAAAGGATCAAATCTAAAAAAAAATTAAAATACAAAACTATTTTAGTATTTGGTGATTGATACTGGATTTTGACCAGGACCCGGGATGCTTAATTTGCAGAGCATCATGAGGAGTTCTTATCAAATAGAAAATGAAAGGTTGTATTAAAAAGAGCTCTACAAGGAGAAAGTGTCTTTGACTACGATTCTAAATTATTTTAGGAAGATCCATCCATAAAATTTAGGAGCACACATGTCAAATCAAATTCAGTCAGAACTTTGCTACTATATATGTTCATATCCCATGCAATCCTACAAGAATAAATGTGTTATGATATCATTAACTATCTGTCTTATACAAATGTTCAATTTTAAAATGAAGTACAACCAGTTATATGTAAAGTTATCGTCATTACTCAATAATGCCCAAAAATAAATGTACAATATTGTTAACAAGGTAACCACCACATCAAACACAAGCACATTAATGAAACAACAACAATTACCTGGAGTTGTGACCGATCCTCACTTGTCCCTTTCAAATGTAAATGGTTTATTGCTGGATTAATCACTTTGTCCCATGGCCTCCTTGTGAGAATGCCAACAAAAATAATATATAGATCCTCTCCAAAACATAATTTCACAGTATGGTACTTTATCCCATTGACATCTGCAAACACAAGGGCCTGCATGGAAACATGGAAGAATCATTCAAATAAAGAAAAAGGATGAGATTTTAAATTTAAGATACCCTAGAGTTTTAACAGTCAATCTTACTTTTGTACTCGATGGAAATTTTTAGGTTTTGGATATTATGAAAGTATACTCTCAAGGCTTTGAAATAAACTTGGTTTGGTATTGAATGTTTTGGTATCCTTTTAAAAAATGGAAGCCCTAGTGGGTTGTAACAGTAAAATTTTTGAGTTTTGACAATAAAATCTAAGGTTTTGATTCTTATTGGTATTTAAATGATTTGTAATGGCATCTAATGGTCAATTAGGGTTGAGACTATATTGAATAACCCATGTAGCATGTATGAAAGTGAATCTTTGTGAATAACAGTGAAAACTACCATGAAATGACAGTCACAAAAGCAAGCCAGGATAGTTTGGAAGGTATGATGAAATGACTTAGAACATGTTCTCTTTAAGTTTGAAGTCAATATTTTTTTATTGTGATTGGTTGTTGTGGTGTATTTTAAACAAGGATTTAGACATTGTATGGTGGTCATGACACCAAGGCCTAATAGGCCTTGAAACTGATTTAGTAGTATGAAACAACAATATGAATGTGATCTTTGGAAGTAGTTATGATGAAGTGGAGGATATTTCTTTCCTAATGTCTATATTTGATCAGATTATGGGTTATAGACAGTTGTTTGGATCCTATGTGCAATAAGTGGTCCTAAGGTTGATTTGATGAAAGGGAGTTGTGTTTGGCAGGATGTGATGGTGAAAGGTCTTTGTCACCTTCTAATATGAATGTTTCATTATGTTGAGTTTATTTGATTGGATATAATCTTGTTAAATGTCTAAAATCTATCAGATTGAGAAGCTAGAAAGATGTTTGGGTTAATGAATACCCTATTTAATGGTCTTGTTCCCTGTGCCTCTACATCAATTTCATCCAATCATACAAACTTGTAGACCTTTAATCATATCCCAACATTTCTTGACACCTGGCATCTATAGTACCATTTATACTTTTCCTCCACAAAGGTGAACATGAATCAAATTTGAAGGATGATTGGTTGACAGAGCTCAAACTAGCTGCAATTGTATTATGTCACTAACTAGATAATGGTTGGTCAATAGAGCTACAAGTAGTTTGAAAATAATATAAACAATTGCAAACATTGAACAATATCAATGTCACTATCCAGTTAATGTTTTATTTTATTATTGATACTCAACCACTAATCTATGGATATTGTATTATATAAGTTTTAATTCTATTATAAATCAATCTTGATCAAACAGAGAGTGGGTTGATAATAAATATTTGTTGTTAATTGTTATTCGGGCTCGTATTGGAGTTATTTTTCTCAAGTTGCTTGGGGTGATCATAATGTTATCTAGACTTCTAGTACATGGGTGTTGTGTTTACATTGTTTCAATGTTTTTAGTACTCAAGAAAGATAATATGACTCTACTATTTGAAAACATATTCAAGAAGAAAAGTAATTTCAAAGTGAGATGACTTGGTCTATATTATATTAATTACATATGTCAAGTTAGAGAAGTTAAACAAATGATAATTGATGTAAAAACTTGCAATGTTAAATGAATAAGACAAGATTAAAAATATCACAAAAATCTAAAATAGAAATAATTGTATTTTGTATCACATTTGTAACATAGATGCACTATATCATAGTAACTTTACTCACCCAAAAGAGATGTAGAAAAAGATGGTGGCTAAATAAATGTGAAAGATGAGAAATTACTATATCTTGCCCTTCACAAAGAACTGCACAATGAAGAAGCACTAGTTGATTGATCCTAAAGAGGATGAGCATTTCAAAATTCAAGGAACTGGGATATGCATGACAATGTAGAGGTATCCATCAGAGTAGTCATAGAGGATAGCATTATGAGGACATTCAATAAAAGAGGTATATCACGTAATGGAAAAATATGCACTACGAAGACAAAGGTCTCAATCTTGCCATGAGAGCAAAGGGTGGATATTGTCATTATGTGATAGACCTATGAGGTCCTTATAATAGTATCCAAGATTGATTTAGTGAGAATGGAAAGGTTGTCAAAGGTATGTATGAATAATAATGATGAATAAGTGAAAATTACACTATTATGATTTTCTTGAAGGTATGTGAACAATATGAATGAACTTTGATACAAATCATGGATGTAGTAGCATATAAAGGATAGAGGTCAGTGAAGAATCAAGGAACTAATTTTAAATGGTAGATATGAATGACCAAAAAATATGGTAGCACTATTCTTAATAATCATATGCACAGTCTCCCAGTGGTTCATTGAGAAGACTATCAAAGGTCAACACACTTTAATGGAGAAATCAACAACAAGTCATGAAGGACTGTTAGAGCACCATGCAAGTGAGCATAAATGGAGGTGAAAGTAACATAGATTCAAAGCTATGATCACATTTAAGATCCCCATAATTTTCTTCAATCAAGGTCATAGTTAAGGCACAAATTTTATCGAGCACAAGGTGGGTCAAGTGAAGAGCACACCAAAACACTAATTTTTGAATGCCAGAGGAGAAAAAATATGAAGGGAAGCCCAAAAAACAATGTGAATGACAGTCATCTCAACACAAGCATGACCTACAGGCCAAACAATCATAAAGGCAGAGAAGATAATCAAATGATGATAACAATGACCAACAAAGCAGTAATGGTACATGAAATCAGTAAGGAGTAGTCATTATGCTTTCAAAACATTTAACTATTTAAAAATCATATAGTAGGAGAGACCATAGTAAGATTTAAATTTTTTTTTTAGTTCTTGTCAACAATATTATTAAGGCTTTCTTTAATCCCAATGTTCAGGTTGTTGTCTAGATTGCAACTCCTTTAAGGGTGTGGTATCCTCCTTATCAAGGAGGTCAGTTGCTTGGTTGGCTTCTCCAGGCAATAAATGGTCATGGAACTTCTAAAGGAGTTTATCATTGATGATCTTGTAAAGGCTTCAAATTGTGGTCAATTTCTCACTCACGGGGATGGAGATAGCTATAATTTGTGATTTTGTCTTAGTAAACACCCTAGGAAGATTTAGGGAGATGACGATAATGGATCCTTTCCAAATAGAAAGTGCCTCTACCTAATTATTTGTAGATTTGTCTAAACCCCAAGAGAGATAAAAATTATTTTTTTCTATCATTACACTAGGGAAAAATATATATTAATGTTTTGTAATAGATTAAATTTGGTCTTTGGGACTTCAATAACTTGTAATTACATTCACTAGATATTACTCTTATCATGATATCACTTTCCTTTCTCATTAATAACACCATTGTTATTGATCTAAAGATAGTCACCACTTTTGCTCTTACATTATATTTTCTCTATGATATTTGCAACAGTGTCCCTTGTTCTTTAATGACATTATAACACTGCTTTGTTTTATCACAAATCACTATCTTCTTGGTTCCTTGGGACAATATTTCATTTTTTGTTCTAAAACAGTCATGCTCTTTGTCTTATGAAATCCTTTAATATTGAAAATGACATATACAACTCTCTTGATCCTCTAAATAGTCATTAAACTCTAAACAACATTAAAAATATTTGAGGATCAAATGAAAAATAATGACATTCTTTGAAGGATAATTCTCTTTCCCTTAGCAACCACATGAACATGCTTGAAAACTTAAGACATTGTGATATTTCTATCATGATTCAATATTTTTTTTTGAGTCAAACTCATTGAGTCGTGTTTCATGAGTAGTGTTTCACAAGAAGTCATCTCTCGTGAGAATGAATGGAATACTTAGCACTCATTGCATCTAGGTGATGCTCACAGATGTTTTTAAACACCTTTGTGAGCATCACCTAGATGCAATGAGTGTTAAGTATTCCATTCATTCTCAGGAGAGATGAGTTCTTTTGGACCACTACTCATGAAACATGGGTCGGTGAGTTTAACTAAACAAAACATAGTTGAATCTTGATAGCAATATCACAATTTGACTTGTTGTGGAAAATATCTCCTACTTATCAACTTAAGGCATTTCTGCTCATTGCTTTCAAAAATGATGCTTTCAAGGAAACTACATCGCATCTACTACCAAATATGGACAAATAATTTCATTGTCTGAAGGATACTACTTTCAAAATAATTCAAATAAAATTGATGAAAATTGTACGTTCTTCGCAAGGTAGGGATTTTTGGGGGTTTGAAACCCACCTTTAATGCAAATCCTCTTCTTGGAAAATACAGAGAATGCCCCTTGAAAAATTACAGCATCTCAGAGTCTTCTAATGCTTTTCTATTAGATGTGCAACTATACTTGGAATTGCTGCTCTAGAAAAATTGAAACCTTCATATTCCCTTGATGAGACTTGTTATTACTACCCATGATCCTTCCTGTTCATTCCTTAACATCTTCTTTTCATTGAATGAAATAAACTCTTTGTTCATCAAAACCTTTCTCTTATTTGAATATTTCTCTTAAATAAATCCGCCTTTTCTTCTTTATTGTTGTTACCTCTTACACATGACTTTTGTTTCTAATGAAAACATTGGCTTTTCTCATTCATCTATTCTATTCCTTTAATAGAAACTTGCAGGTCTCTTCCTGAGATTTGGCATTTTCTATTTTGGAACTACTATTTACATTTATTTTTTTCCATTTCTTCCTTTGATAGAATTTATTTGATTCTTTTGACACCATGAGGATTTTCGTCTATGAGTAGTTTCTCATATTTCTAGCAGTGTGGATTTATGGATTAGCATACTCAAATCTACTGATTTGATTGGATTTTTCCACTTTATGCTACTTTGTAGGTAGGGTTAATTTTCTCAGTGCCAAATCTACTTATCATGGTCTAAAACTTTAACACACAAGAGGCACAAAGTGTCATTTTAGCCACAATAAAACAACTAGCAAGAACAAATTATTGTCATAAATTAGTTCAGCTTAAAAATAGCCCTACTTTTTATTTTTTCGACCTAGTCAGCAAGATTTAAAAGCCGCATCAAACATATTAAACATACAATAGTCACTAAAAATGAATCTATACCTGCCACTAAATGATTTCAGAGAAAAACTCAATTTACTGTGGTCCTCAAAGTAAAGGTACATGGATATGGTTAGTGGTTAATAGACATAACCAAAGTAACAATTAAAATTTTTGGTGAATAGCTATCTTGTTGAGCCAAATAGCCATATGTGGTGCCACAAATCTGTGAAGTGAAAAGGATGTCATTAAGGTAGTGTCACCTCAAGCCAGCCATACATGAATTTTGGGAGAATTAAATATGATCCAATCTATACATTATCATGTTTTCTCAGTGTATGATCTCCCCATGAATCTATTACTTTTATAGTTCAGAAGTAAGTTTTTTCAAGTAGAATTGATACTAAAAAGGAATGGATCTGGCGGTAATCCCCATGATGTATATATCTGAAATACCTACTCAAAATCAAATATATAAATATGCTTTTGGTCTATGTTATTTCAGACAATTGCAAAGAATGTTGATATTTAACAATATTATTTTGAGATTTTAACTGGTAAACATTTTGAATAGTATTCAAGTTGTAATTTTGTCCTGAATTCAAAATTGAAATTATTCTTACAATTGCAAATGTTATCAAGGAAAAAGAAGAAAAAAACCTCACAAAGAATCCTAAACTTGAAAAAATGGAAATCAAGAATTTTAGAAGGGATGACGCTTCTCTTACATCTCTAAGTAGTGTCACCTCCAGTTGTGCTATGCAGAAGCACACACCCTGCACTTGCATACATATTACATGAGCAAAGCGTACACAAATAATAATTGATTAGTGTTTCTAAATTTGGAAGTTCCTTAGTTGTTAGTTAGTGATATACCTGTAGAATGTGGCACAATTGCTCTTCCAAAAATAGAAGAGGGTGTTGAGGAGTAGAGCACTAGACCCATTCTTTTACCCTGTCTTGTTCACCATTAGTCACTTCCACATTCATAACCTATTATTTTTTTCCATCTTATTCAACATCATCTTCCTCTTGAAGAAAGCTAAAATCGGTGGAGGAGGAAGCAAACGTTCGAGGGTTTGCAGTTACAGTTGTAGTTGCAGGTAGAGGTTCCATGGTTTGAGAAACATCATTATGATAGCTCGACCTTTGTTGGGTTTGATGACACCTTCGCTAGGATGACAATTTGTTTGTTGATCGATTTAACTTCCTTCCTGTCATTCCTCTCTCATTTTCCGCTTATAGAATTGCAAATGTATGTTGTCTTAATTTTTTATTTAAGACAATAAAAATAGTTTTAGTTTTTAATTTAAAATTATTAAATAGATGAAATGTTAATTTAATCTTTAAAAAATGCCTTAAATTGTTCTTTTATGTAATAGTGTGATGTAGTGTGTAAACAGTTGTTGTATGAACATAAGGAATGGAAGACAACTAGTCACAAGAAAATGATTATTAAGATATGCAAATAATGTAGCCTCCATACAATGTGTAGGCATGTGTTAATCCTATAAGAAGGGCATGAAACCTCCTGATTTAAACATACCAATCCAACAAAGATGTCATCATGGTCATGGTTTGTGCGCACCTTAGGAGATGGGTTTTTATCTAGCAAACACTTAAATAAATTCTTGGTTGCAAGATGTGATATTATTTAAAATCCATCTCAAAATGGTCATCGTTGTCATTTATGTTTGTGCGCTTTTAATAAACCTGTGGAAATTGTGATATCGACTTTTATGAACCACTACATTTTTTGCTTCACAAAATTTCTTTCTTCCCGCTTCTTCAAGTTGAAGTACTTCATCCATACTTCAAACTAGGGTAGTGCATCTTCCATGGCCAGTGCATCACTACATAAAAACATCCTTTTATAAAATAACATATCAATCGTAGTCATTTCAAATAATCAATTGGAAATGTAGAACCATTTCTAATCCCAAGTCAAAATTATGGCATAAAAATAACCTTGGAAAACTTACAGATTCAAATCTTAACTATAAACTTGATTTTCATAGCAAAGTGATGCTTAACTATATATAACTATTGTTCGAAGATTGGAGACCATTTCTTTTCCCTTTGTTTTGAATTCACGACATTGTTTAGGGCTTCTCTTACCTCTAACTCGAGTTCAGACCCGAGTCATCTCCCTTGGGCTAAGTCAAACAAAAGTATTTGACCTCATTTTCCTCCATTGCCTCATTAAGGTATTTAACATGACCTCTTTTCTTTTAGACATATTACCATGGATGGTGCATTAGAGAAAGGGACAATAATGTTAGGAATGAATTAAACTGAACCCATTCTTGAAATTTGAAGGAATTTTGGAATACTTTCAAAAAATCCACCACTTAAACTAAAAATATGGAACTCCATAATGCTTGCAAAATAGTTAGATGAATTTCACAACCCTCTAAAGGTGACCTAAGAGACATACAAAGCTATTTTATGCTTTGATTAAGCAAAAA
This sequence comes from Thuja plicata, assembly GCA_018584345.1. NCBI lineage: Eukaryota > Viridiplantae > Streptophyta > Pinopsida > Cupressales > Cupressaceae > Thuja > Thuja plicata. The sequence continues at coordinate 425,945 of MU226447.1, forward strand.
AAAGGTAACATGTTTAAGGGTTAAATATTTAATGCATGCAACCAAAATCTAATTTGATTTGAAGATCTAATATTAAATGTCAGTCAGATTTGTTTTCAGGTGTGAGATGAGAAACCACTTTGAAACAATAAACCATGACTAAAAATTTGTTTGATGGCAACTATTCCTTGTGATTTTATCTCTAAAAATTGTTTATTAATCAATTTTGATTCCTTTTGATTCTGATTATAATATCTCTAAATTAATGATGTTTATTAATCAATTTTGATCAAATCAACCTGAAAGTCAGATTTCTAGCATGAGACAGGTGTAGATGGATTTCTCATGCAACAAGCCTTTTGGGGAACAAGCATTACTGGTGAAATGAGACTAATAAGTTATGTATTAGTCTATGATTATATAATCAAAAGCTATAATTGTAAAGGAGTAATAATAATTTATTTAGTCATTTTGCTTTGGGTGATTGATTATTAGTGACTAACTATTTAGTCATTTTTATTTGGTTGAGCTTGTGATTTTACTTGGCTACTAAATTAGTCACTTATTTAGTCATCTATACTTGTAAATTGCAAAAAATAGTAGAATATGATAAATTTTAGTCACATGACCAAGAGTTTTAGTGGTGTGACTAAACGTTTTAGTCACGTAGTCACATATTTGCCAAAATGTACTAGTGATTTGAAGATTGGGATGTCACAGAGGGTGAAAAAATTTCCACTACTCTCCTTTTACTTTTGGTGTTGTGTGCCACAACATCACCACTCTCTTGATTGACACCACAACAATCTCCTTCCTACCAATTGGCAAAAGAACAATCTCCTTGCATATGAGATTGATATCCAACATTAGGTTGATTTGTATCATATTGTTGTCATGAGGTTGGTTGCAAGGTTGGCACCATTCTCACTCATGAGAAATATCATTCTAAACTGGAACAAGTGTCCTTGTTGTATTTGTACCTATAGGGGGTGCATTATTTGAGGGCTTGGCATAGCTCTATGAGTTTTTCCCTCGAAAAGGTGTCCTATTCAGTTGATAGTTTTGATCTCGAAGTGGATAAGGCTTGTTACCTTGAGCTTGTTTCCTTTTAAGTGTTACAAACTCATTATTAAGGTTTTGCACTAGGGTAGCTTGCTTTTCCATCAGAGCTTTTATCTCCTGCAATTAATTTCAAGATGTAGAAGGTGATGGAGAAACTATGAGATGTTGGCTTGTAGATGCAACTAGATTAGGAGCCACAATAGGTCATTCTGTAGGAATATATGGGAATAGAGGCATTGGAGGCTTGGGATCTAGTTTCCCAGCTTGTAATATATAATTTTTAGCCCTTATGGCTATATCATATGTAGTTGGTAGAGCATGTCCACCCATTGTTTGTATTGTTTGAGCTATTTAACACTTAAGAGCTATGAGATAATACAAGAAGGCATAACTAGGAGATGACCTCATTTAAGCATAAATTCTATCCCATGTCTTCTGAATATATATAATTAAAATCTATCATGAACTCATGAGGTGCCCTTTTGATTGTAGTTAGCTGCTCTACAAGTGATAAAAGAGCACTCATATATTCAAAATGCTTGCATAACCTTTCACCTAACTCATCCTAATTGTGGATTGAGTTGTGTGGTAATCCTTTCTCCCAATGCAAGGATTTTCCTTTTTGTGGGGAGGCCAAAAGTCTGATAGCAACATCATCATCTCTGATACCATGAATATTGCAAACATTTGAAACTTCTTGAATATGTTTTATGAGGGAAATGAAAATTTCAACTATGAAATCTGGTAAAATTTTCAATGCAACTGCTGGAATATCACGCCTTTGGGATAATATGAGAGGAATTCCAGCATTGAAGGCAACAAAGACTTGATTTCTAGAGATAGTCGTGTGGAATAATGGTCAATTTTTATGAGTAGATGGAACCTGTGGTGACCTAACAATTGGAGGAGTAGAAAGAGATCTAGGGGGTGGAACAGTTGCTTCTATACCCCTTACTGGTGACAATGAAAGTCTACTTCTCCTTATTCTATTGAAAATGAAAGCTATATATATTGAAAATCATCTCTAGAAGATGCCCTTGTTTGTTTTTTGGGCATGAATTGTAGCAAATTTGCTCTGGGAACCAAGATGTTAAAGTGGAGTCGCCAAGTGCTTGAAGTTGAACCTCTTGAAGCTTAAGATGCTAAGAGTAGCACATATTTCATGGCATAATTATTGAAATTATTTGTTTAACACAATCCAACCAGTAGGTCTTCTTGTATCTTCTTGAATGCTTGTCCCATCGGGCGTGCCAATAATTGTTCTCACAAAAGTTTGCACCCTTGCTTGACATTTGACCCCCAAGAAACCTTGTGAAACATGGAAACAACCTCCAAATGTGGGACCTTGACAAGTGGGGTTGAGTCTTTGGAGAAGGTTGACATCCTTTCCAGTCAGGGTGTGATATTGAACCAACCCAACACTTAGAAGCTACTTCTAACCTAACCTAACAACTTTTAGGGAAAAGGGGAGAAGGAATGCAAAAAATAAAGGGGAGGTGATGCACCTAGATTCAAACTTTGATATAATTTTCCTATAACTACACAAACATTAATGACACTATCCAACCTTACACAATTTCCTATCTTTATCAACTTATAAGGTTGTATGAGAGTAGGGGCTTAAAAGACACTGCAAGGAATCTTAAAATGCACAAACATAATCTATTAAGCATATTGACACAATAATGCAATCTAGATATAGAAAAATATGTCCAAACAAGAAGGCAAGGTGATTTGCATGGTAAAAACCCTTCGTAGCTGTTAAAATTTGAATTAGGGCTACCGATTTTAATGTTAGTGATCAATGTAGAAACTTCGTGCGCGATTGGATGACTGGAATACAACAATTATCTCCCAACTAGCATTTAAAGCACAATTGTCAATCACCCAAAACCAATTTAGTTAGTGATGAAGTGCCCTTCTGGCTCTATCATCGACAAGTCACTAAAACAAAAGAAAACCTTCAATGAGATCTTGGGAATCCATTGTTCTTTTTCTGTCTCACGTTCATGTCACCATGGGCTACATACACCCCTTCATATTGACACTCGCAGAGAGGTCAGAAGGACCTCACTAAGCTCTGAGGATCCATTGCATTTGTGTCTTTTGTTGTCTACATAAACCACCATAAGTTCTATTGCTTGGTACTTAACCAATCATTGAAGCGTAACTGAGCTCGCAAAAATCCTTGAGAAATATCACTCGCATCATCGCCATCATCACTCAAGAACTTTATAAGACGCTAGAAGAACTTCAATGAGTCCCAAGCTTGTCACCCTTTTCTTCACCACCACACGTGTCTGTCATTCATTTAATCTCTACAAGATCCGCCAACACCTTACTTGCCTTCTCATTGCAATCAAAAGAAGCTCCAACTAGTGTCGAGCACATTACAACCATTGTCGTTTACATAAGAATCAGAACTCACTAAGGGATAAGAAACATCTCACGAAGCACACAAGCACATCACACTTGATGATATCTACAAATTAAAACAAGCTCAGAACCTTGGTGAAACCCCTAAAGGGTTTCAATGACTCTTGAGTTGATCCTCTTTACAAAATTTAAACCACTGACTCTGAGGCAAGCATAAGAGCTCAGAAGGTTAGCGAGGCACAAAAGAGATTTCAACAAGTTAACGAGTGAACGCAACAGGGGGTTCACTTAAAACAACTCAAGACACATGCACATTAAATTACATCTTAGGTCATCATGGGGAGAGGGCCACACATGGGTTCAAAAGTTAACGCCTTAGGATAGACCAAGATAGCACGTGTCTTAGACGAACAGGGCCATTGACAGTGATGACTAGGGACTCGAGCCGGTGGAACTTAAGTAAAATAACTTATTGAACTGATCAATGCAAGATTATAACATTTGGAAAAAATGACCAAGGAATGAAAAATAAGGCTTAGGCTTTGTCTAGGATTTTAGCTATCATGAAATGGTTTAGCCTTGTGATTTCACAGAACATACATCATTTGGCTAATGGTGGCAAAAAATGCCAACATGTTGTTCCATTAAAGTTTCGTGTTGTAAAGACTTGAGTTCAATAATAGAAACTCTTCTAGATTGAGTTTGTGGTTTGTATAAGAACAAGATTTTAGGAGGGACTGATATATTTTGGAATTTTGGAGTAGAAGTCTAGTTTATAAATGTTTTAATAACTTGAAATCCTATATCAAAACCAATATGTTCTATATGTCTTCCAAAGTCTAGAACATTAGAATTCCCTTTAGGATTAATACCTCAATTGGAAAATTGGAAGGAGGAAACACCTTGTTCAAAAGTCTATACATGCAATGCCCACCAGTTGTGGCATAAGCATAGTCTTGGTAAAGAACAACTCCTATAAATTATAATAATAAATTAAATGCATATTGCACATACTTATCTTCTAAACTTACAGTTAGTTTAGGTCGAACATATATTCTTCCATCTCCATGTATGCTTAATTGAATCATTTTCTTGGGTTGTGGATAAGCCACCTCTGAATTAGGCTATGACAACCTGATCCCATAGTCTACATATAGTATCTAGCAGGCTATGACTGCTTGATCCCATAGTCTACATCTAGTATCTATCAGGGTAACAAAGTATTCAAATTCTATATCATAATTGAAATTTGGGTGAATGATAATGTCCACATATGAAAAATGATTATGGAAGAATACTTTTCCTTTTCACATGTTAATATCTTTTGTTACCAGACAAGGTTAATAAGCATGATAAATACCTTCTCTAGAAACTCAAAGGTTGAGCTTAGACTAATGTGCATAATCCATAGTCCTTGCCTTAATTCCATTTTATGGGTACAAGTCTTAGATTCTTACTTCACAAAATCTGAAATTACACTTATTATCAACACATTCCCCTTTATCATCAAAGACATTATGTACAACAGAAGAAAGTGAAGAGTTTGCTTTCAAAGATCTCTGGCTTTCTATTGAAGGATTATATACTTACTTGGTCCTCTGATAGATCTTTTTCGCTGCTACTTTTCTTGACTTATGGATGCCCTTGGCACCTATACTTTAGCTTTAATGTCGGTCTTATGCTTGTGGCTCCACAACTACCTTCAAATTTGGATTAGAACTTTCAATATCTCCTTAACACATGCTACCAACATACGACTTCATATGGCAAGTCCTTACTTAACTAGATCAAAACAAAACTTGGCTTTCATGCCATTTTAATCACTCAGAGGAATATGGAAAAACAAACGAATTTTAGTAAACACCCTAATGTGGAGCAAAAGCTGTTGACATAAACAACGACAGAGGTTGTTGATCGAATGACTATGAATTTTAACTATTAATTTCTAGAGATACCATTCTTACAACATAATATATAATACTTTCTTACAAATGCCAATTTACTTTTTTTGATGTCCCAGGTCACAAATACACACAAAGACAAAGCATACTCTCTAAATTAGTAGACCCCCTAGGTGCACCATACACATGATAATAAATTAAACATTATCAAAATCTTGAAAAATGTACAACACCTAATTCGTAACATTTTTTTTGAATTCAAAAACTAATTCATCTACTATTCTATTGGATGAAAGTTTTGAAGAGCCTTATTAGTGTGATGTAAGGTTTGAAATCTTATAACCTTTTTCATTTTCACTTTTTGTACAAATTTATTTTCATGTCACTTTTATTTAATTTTATTTATTATCTTTTTTTTTTTTACAAATGACACTATAATTATTCATAAGGATGGGATAATCAATGCAATTTATTTAGTTTATAATATTTGAGTCAATTTTTAAAAAAATGAAAAAGTGAAATAAAGAAAATATGAGGGAGTATGATCAAAATAATTAACGACAAAATAATTAAAATTTACATCTATTAGTTTAATTTTCTTTTAAGATTAACAATGAGATTTATAAAGTTAATATATATTTATATAATTTTATTTATTTTATATCTATTTCTTATTCATGTTGAGAAATGATACTAATGCTTCTAATGCATTCAATTTCTTTTATTAGTTTAAGCAATGAGCATATAAAATTAAAAAAAACAAACAACAATCTTAAAGCTTACATTAATTTTTCTATTTTAAGTAACTCTAATTATGACATGTCTATATTCCTTGATTCATGTTAGGAATAGTCATTATAAATAGTCATTTTATATGTGACAAGATACGTTAATATAAAAATAAAATTTTGCTTCTATAATTAACTTTAAATTTATTGTCTTAATATTTCTAACATCACTTAATTTTAATTTATTAGATACAACAACATTCATTGCACTCACTACATGGTAGGATCCTCACACAACGAGTCTCTTGTTTTTATGGGGTATATTTGTTATAATTCATGACACATTTGGTTGCAATCAATTTTAGATTCTTCTTTTCTATCTATCATTTTCTTCACTTTTCTATTTGTATGTGTTGTAGTACAAAAAGTCTATATGTATATTATCTTCTATTATATGCTTTTAAATGTGAATGTTCTTATAGCCCAATATATTAAAGCAACATCCTAGTCAAAATCAACAATCTAATAAATCCTATACAAGGGGAACGCAATTCATACATAATATTTCATTCTAAGCATTTATATGCATAAAAATTCATTGGCATAATATTGTTGATAAATATTTTGTATCTTAAAAACCCATCAAAATCAAATGTACAGACCAAAATTGATTTTATATACCCTTTCTTCAATTTGGGTCCCATGATAACGACGTGGACTATGACAATGGATAAAATCTAATTTCCTTATAAATAAGTATGCACAAGGAAGTACTCTAGTTGTAGGGTAAACTTTTTATCATGATCTGATGTTGGCACGACATGTTCTCTAGTACCACCTGACTAGAAAGAGTGGACCCCCTAACCTTGTGTCTACCACAAAAAGCTCTTGCGAATTGAACCAAGCCTTCAACCCAATGAAAATATTTAAATATCACTAAATATTTACATTCAGATATATAAACCTTATAATTACGAAGACCTATATATTTTTTATCCACAATTTTATTTAAACAATGATGAATTATTTGTCCTCTTTCCTATCTCTAATAATAGTGAATTGACCCTTTATTTTTAATAATACAATCATTTCCAATTCCAAACATTTTGACAAGAAATTTTTTTGGTTTAGCTAAGATAGTGACGTGGAATTGAATCTAAGTGGGTCCTTAACACCGTGGAAGTAAGGGTATTATAAGTTCCCCAATACCTTTATAACACGTGGACCCCAATTTTGAAGCTCACCAAACCCATGTTATAGGGGTTTGTTTTAGAAAATTTAAAAATAATTTGAATGAGTTTGGTGGCAACATTTAATTTTATAGCATCTTTAAAAAGAATAATTAATAAAAAAATCCTGGAGCTATATTCTCGGTAATCCAATAATTATGAGTATCAAAAATTAATTAATTAGCGGATAGCGACAGGAGAAATTCGTCCGCCCGTGCGCCGCGGGCCCCACATTTTTCTGCCACGAATTTCAAATTTACAAAATTCTCATTTATTGTCATTTCATTCCCGATAATTTTACGGAATTTGATTTCTTTTTCGATTACGAAGCTCACGGAATTGGAAATTAATTTAGACGGCAGACGGAGACAGTAAAAATACAGTTGACGGAGACAGTAAAAATACAGTTGTATGGGTTTTGGGGTATCTGGAGGTCGCGGTTTCGAATCTCGGTGGGCTTTACGCGGAGAGCATTTTTACGAAGTTTGTTTGGCGGTTTGACCGAAAGATCTCATAATAAAGAGTATTTGAATGCAGGTTTGTTTCCTAATTTAGGTTTATGAGCAGGGCGGGCATGCCGCATTACTATTTCGTTTCTTTTTTCACGTCAATTGACAGGCATTTAAACGAACGTGATACTGTGGGGAACCCCACCGCCCAATCAATGTCATAGACTTGACCGCACTGCTTATCTTTTTCCTGTGCAGAACAACTTTTTCTTCGTCACCTCTTGTCAAGAAAAATACTGAGGTTTCTGGTGTGAATAGTGCAAGTTCTTTTTTCCAAAGCTCTTATTGGCACCTGGTATGATCTTCTTTTTCTCGACTCAGTGGCTCAGAGTACTCGAAAATGAGTTCAGTTTTACGTTTATGATCGGCGTGCCTTTTGTTATCATGCAGGTAATCAGTAGAAATTCGAAGTGTTTTCTGTGAATGGTACCCTCGGTGGGGCAACAGTCTGTCCACATGGACACTACGTGTGGCTCTTTACTACGAGAACTACAGGTTAGCCTGAGCATTTTTTTGTGCTTTCCTTTAAGGTTTTATGCTCCAATTTAGCTGGAGAACTTCGTAGCTTTACTGCCTTGGGGTTTTCTCTTTAGTTAATGACAATGGCTGCCTCGAATTCGGAACTCCGCAGCATTTCTTTTGCTCAAAATTCCCTACATTTTGAAACCTCTCTGCAGTATGCTTAAAATGCCCTTTATGCCTCTGCATTCATGTAATATCTGTGATCTCGGTTTGCTTTTAGGATGAGTAGAAATCTCGCTACATAGAAATCGACTCTCGCACTTTTCCACGGCTTTATTATGAATTTAGATGTGGTCGGGCATGTAGGGCTTCACACATAATCTGCGCTGATTTCTGGCTTTATAGTAGGGTTTACAGTTAGCAATCTTGTCATTAGGCACTGTTTTAACCTTTTCGACCGCTATAAGTATATTCCGAGGCCTGTTATGTCCAATGTACTCTCTTTTGCTTCATTTGCTAAACCCTTGCTTATTGCATTATGATTTTGAGCCCTAGAATCGGAGAGGCTAAGGGTTTAAAAAAGCCCACGGTTATGATGTTTTATCAGGATTCAACCGTGTTTAAGATGTTTTATGAGGGTTTAATCTACACATCCGGTTTAAACAGTACATTCTGCCAAGTCCCATTTACACGGAAATGCGGCAATATGAAACAGGGATGCCTGGAAGTACTTGGAAAATCCTAGAAATTATATTCTTATAGAAATATTTTGTGGACTGAGACAGAGGATGGGAATGCTGGTGACCCATGGAGTACACAAAATCACAGGAGTGATCATTCAAACCCTGTAAATCATTGATCACCCCTAACGTCAGGAGGATTTGTACCTCACTCTTTCTAACAGTAGAATTTTTTTTTGTGCTTACCTCTAAGGTTTTATGCTTCAATTTTGCTGGAGAATTTTGTAGCTCTACTGCCTTGGGGTTTTTTCATTAGTTAATGACAATGGCTGCCTCAAATTCAGAACTCTGCAGCGTTTCCTTTGCTCAAAATTCCCTACATTTTGAAACCTCTTCGCAGTATGCTCAAAATGCCCATTACTCCTTTGCATTCGTGTCTCGGTTTGCTTTTAGCATGAGTAAAAATCTTGCTACATTGAAATTGATTCTCGGTATATTTGGCACTTTTCCATGGCTTTATTATGAATTTAGATATGGTCGGGCATGTAAGCTCCACACATAATCTGCGCTGATTTCTGGCTTGATAGTGGGGGTTACAGTTACCAATGTTGTCATTAGGCACTGTTTTATCCTTTTCGACCGCTATAAGTATGTTCTGAGGCCTGTTATGTCCAATGCACTCTCTTTTGCTTCATTTGCCAAACCCCTTGCTTATTGCATTACAATTTTGAGCCCTAGAGCCAGAGAGGCTAAGGGTTTAGAAAAGCCCATGGTTATGATGTTTTATCAGGATTCAACTGAGTTTAAGATGTTTTACGAGGGTTTAAACTACACACATGGTTACTAAAGTTCACGATACCCGTGTTAAAACACTATATTTTGCCAAGCCCCCTTTACATGGAAATGCGGCAATGTGAAATAGGAATGTCTAGAAGTACTTAGAAAATCCTAGAAATGATATTTGAACAGAAACATGTTTTTGGGACTGAGACAGAGGACGCGAATGTTGGTGACTTGGATGTGGAATGTTGGTGACTTGGATGTGGTAAAAGGGGTGACACATAGGTAAGAAATTCTTTATCAGTTGATTTGTACTGATCCATGTGGGGTAGGCATACCTGGTGACCCATGGAGTACACAAAATCACAGGAATGATTGTTCAAACGCTGCAAATCATTGACCACATCTAACTTAGGAGGCATTGTTCTCTTTTTTTGCTAACAGTAGAACACCAATAAATTCATCCTCACCTACCCAGCAAAATAGTGTGCTTGTTAATTATCCTTGTTGCTGCGACTTGTCATGCTCCCTGTCAGATTTGATATCTTACCTGTGTTATTTGTCTTTTGTTGCACCCCGTGTCTTTTCTATAGCAAGTTGGAGCATTTTTGGATTGTGGTTCAAGAAACTAGGATTTTATTTTGTTCAAAAGACAAAAGATTTTCTCAACTTGACCTGCATCTCATCTGTTCATAAATTTTCTTTAAAAATGGGTTTACCTCCTGTTTTGCTTAGCTTGTTATAGTTGTAAGTTACTTTCCTAGTATAATTTTCATTACTTATACTATATTTTTGTAAGTGGATGCAGTTTTGAGTGCTGATGAGATATTTTGGCTTTATGTGCACATTAGTATTATTTTTTTCTTTCTTTTCAGTTGTGCTGAGATGCATAACCACAGTGGCAGCAAGGGGCAAGGGGTAGATTGTAATGGGGTGACTGTGTCAATGAAATCTTTTCAACTTAAATATGTTAGCCATTTACATGTTGAATTAATATTTAGTAATTAAATACAAAGACGCATTTATATATCTAAACTATTCAAATATTTAAATCATATTATAAACATTATATTTTATTTTAAAACTAGGACACTGAGAAATATTAATCTTGAGGTGCCTATGTTAATTTCAATATACATCTCTGCAACTTTTAGATAGACGCATTTGAGATATCTGTGCTAGTTCTCATAGTGTGGGCATTAGGAATCTTGGTTTAAAGTGTTTGGAGTTTGCTTAGGTCTGCTAGCTGAGTAATTCCAACTCATATTATAAATGCCATTGATCTTTGGACAGCACATTTGGGATGAGATTGGAGAAAATGAAGTAGACCGAGACAAAATGCTCCTGGAACTTGAAAAAGAGTGTCTGGAGGTTTACTGTCGGAAGGTGGACCAGGCAAGTCATGCAAGGGCAAAGCTTCATCGGTCACTTGCAGACAAAGAAGCAGAGCTGGCCTCTATTATAGCTTCTTTAGGAGACAGGAATCTCCATTCTCAGGTACTAATGCACATAAGCATTTCTGCTCCAACATGGATTATTCCCCCTTTTACTGGTCACTTTGATATATGTCTATACTATTTTTTAAATTTTACTACATTTTAATCCTCATCTGATAGTTTCTTTTATCTCAATCGTTGACCTCTAATTTTTTTGTCTCAATCATTGACTTTCTTTGAGGGCTACTGCAGTTTAAACAATGTCCATCATGTCAATGTCAGACAGGTTGCAATGCGAGGTGTTTTCTTGTTTTTTTTGGTACCTTGTCGATTTTAGTGCTGAAAGCTCATAGAATCTATCTAGGCTGTGTGACTGATTGTGGCAGCACATTCCTATGAATCTCTGCGGCCGAGCTGAAATGTTCTGGTACTTACTGGTTCTGGTTCTCCCTGAAAAGTATCATATTCTTAAAAAATGGTGGTTTCTTGTCAGGATTGCCATTTCTGGGACATTTATGGAAAGAAACTGGCATATCCGGTTCATTTCCTAGATACACATACTGCAGGCGTCAGCAGAAAGTTAATAAAACACAACTAAGTTACTAACTTAACTGTAAATGATTATTTAATATTTATAAACCAACAATATGTTGAAACCTGAATTGTGTAGCATCTTTCAATATGTTTTTAATTTAATTTTAATGTTGATCATGCACATAACATCAATATCATGGAATATATTTTCAAAGTCACATAGAAATGTTTTTTTGTCAAACTATTGTCGGGGTACCAAAAGTTTTGGTGCCTTTCTTATTCAAACCTGTTTCCAGGTAACTTTACAAGCAACAGATTCAACTGCCCGTTGAGGATGTTTGTCTTTTATATTACTATAACAGTGTTTGAAACTTGGTTTACTTATGTCTGACAAGTGAGGCCCACCCAAGGCATGTGGGGCAGAGTCTCACCTCTTGTTGACCTTGCTGTTGCCAGCTGCATGTTGGGCACAGGCTATGATATCTGGGTGCTTTTTCTCTGGTCATTGATGTAAGTTGGCCTTCTTATCTTTCTCTGTTGCTGATGGCTACA
>MU226447.1:452292-488768 GCA_018584345.1 Thuja plicata
GAACCCATAAATACCTGTCACCGTGATATTAGTAGTTCCAGCATGTCACAATAATATTAGTTATCAGTCTAAAGGTAAACAAGGCTTTTAAGGATGTAGGCGGAAGACCAAGGTCCAATGGATATTCATCCCCTCTCGGACCCCACAGGCTTATATTTTATTTGAAGCAATAACATATACAGTTATTTATTTTGATTAATCTTTTTGTTTAACGTTCTGTACATTTTTTAATTTACTTGGACAAGACAATTACTATTTTGCTTTTGCATGTCACGGTTTTTTTTGTTTTGCTTTTTAATTTTCCTTTTCATCTTATAGGAGTTTCTTGTTATGATTCCACTCAATTTTGTCCTGGTGAATGCTGTTTATCTTGGTGGACAATGTTCTAGTTTTTCCAGTTGATACATGATTTTTTAATTTTTAGCAGTAAGTTTGCAGTTATTACCTGCAAACCTAGTTTAGACATGATGCTTTAGCCTATCTTGCTATAATTTAGTATTCTTCTTGAATTTCTGCAGTCAGAGAAAAGATCAGGAAGCCTGAAGGAACAACTTTCAAGTATTACACCACAGTTAGAAGAGTTGCGGCTGAGGAAGGAGGAGCGTATTAAACAATTCAACGAAGTAAAGGCACAGATTGAAAAATTACGTGGAGAAATTTCTGGGTATTCTCAACGGAATGATGTACTAAGCTCAACTAATGGGGAGGAAGAGGACTTGTCACTTAGAAAGTTGGATGAATATCAAACGCATCTGCAAGCACTCCAGAAAGAAAAGGTATGTACAACTTTATGATTTCCTTTATATTTTGTTGCATGTCAAGTGTACAAAGAGTCTTATTGCTTTTTTGATAGCAATGTGCAGAGTGACCGCCTTCACAAGGTATTGGAATATGTGAATGAGGTGCATGGGCTTTGTTCAGTACTTGGCATGGACTTTTGGAAGACTGTCAGTGAAGTGCATCCAAGTTTGCATGATTCAGCTCCTGGACAACCAAAGAACATAAGCAATGAGACATTGGAAGGATTATCACAGACAATTGAATCACTGAATGATGAAAAGAAGCTTCGAATTCAAAAGGCTGGTTTAATGACCTTGATATAAGTGCATTTTGACTTTTTCCATTATTAGTATCTTGTCTTTTCGTAACTATTTTATTTTTCTTAAAGTTTGCAGTATTTATTTTTGTTTACAGTTGAACGATCTTGGGAAATCTTTGATTGAACTTTGGAACTTGATGGATACCCCAGTAGAAGAAAGAGAACTATTTGAAAATGTTGTATTCATTCTCAAAGCATCAGACAACGAGGTTACGGGCTCAGGTGCTCTTGCATTCGATATAATTGAGCAGGTTTGTTGCATCTTTTACATGCTCTTATTAGAACCATATTTAATTGCAGAAACTTACTAACTGAATGAAAATTGATTATATCATGCTTGCTTGAGGGTTCCAGGCAGAGATAGAAGTTGAACGTTTAGATCAATTAAAAGCAAGCAAAATGAAAGAGTTGGTTTTAAAGAAGAGAATGGAGTTGGAGGAAATATGTAGACGAGCACATTTGGAGCCAGATGCTAGCACTTCACCAGAGAAGTCAAATGCATTGATCGATGCTGGTATTGATCTTTCCTTGCTGCTTGAGAATTTTTTGTTGTAATGTCGATGAAGCTAATGCCCAAAACATTACCCGGTCTGATATGATCTATGTGTGCTAAGGTATGGTTGATCCTTCTGAGCTTCTTGCAAATATTGAAGCACAAATAGTGAAAGCAAAAGAAGATGTACTCAGCAGGAAAGAAATAATGGACAAAATAGATAAGTGGCTTGCTGCATGTGAGGAGGAAAGCTGGCTGGAAGACTACAGTAGAGTAAGCATGCTTTGCAAAAAATTTAAAGAGAAGATTTATGTTTCCATTTTCAAGCAATGGACAGTTTTAGCAGGGCTACCAATTGTAGAAGTGTTTGTACTGATAGTAGATGATTCAACGTACTAAACAGGATGAGAACAGATACAGTGCTAGTAGAGGTGCTCACATAAACCTCAAACGTGCTGAGCGGGCCCGAGTAACTGTAACCAAAATTCCTGGTATAAGAATTTCTCAATTTGCTGTAGTGCTCATAATTAATGTTCCAACGATGACATTGGTGCTTCTGTTTTGTTACAGCTATTGTTGAAAATTTGAAGGCTAAAACACATGTTTGGGAAGAAGAAAAAGGGACACCTTTCCTATATGATGGCGTGAGTTGTTCTTTAAATATGGGTTTGCTGTTGTCACGTGATTTAGTTTTGTTGTTTTCTTACTGGACTTGTTATCTTTGAAAAATCAGGTCCGTCTGTTAGCAATGCTGGAAGAATACACTTTATTGAGGCAAGAACGCGAGGAGGAGAAGAAACGATTTCGGGTATTTGTATTGCATTATTGTTTTTCAACAAGCACTTTCAGATTGCCAAATGATTTAGGTCAGAATGTGTAGAGAATTTGCATTTTGTGTTATTGATGGCAAACATACAATTCGGGCAGGGAGTAATAATTGAATTTGAATGAACAGTGTATGGATTTATCTATTGAATTCGTATGGAATGGGCCTTTCATTTTGTGTATAATATGCTGAAATGTTATCATTTGAGAGCTTTTTTTATACCATGATATCACCATGCCTCTTGATTGTTGGTTAGAATTTATTGTCATACAGTTCAGACTTGGCAATAAATGCTAGGCCCGCCTTATTGTGTCTTCACTGGATAACTTGGTTTCTTGTAAGAGGAAATACACCTGGTCTTTTTATTGAAGCTGAGAAATTAGATAATTGTTTTCTTAGTCCTATGCTCTATAATAGCATTTTATCAGGTTTACAATAAGTGCTTGCTGCATTTGCTGCCAGGAGCTAGAAGTATTGATTGGCTTCTATATTATTGGGTGTGGTCACTATTTGAAATGATTTGAAGTTTCCATCTCTTTCATCTGATTTCCTACTGATGGTGTTGGTGTTCAATTGGCTTTTGACCTAGTTTTTGTGAGGATGATGTTTAGTAATCTTCTTTGGGTGTTATTGGTTATACAATCCATCCTTCATCTGCAGTGGAGGATTTTGAGCATTTTGGCGCAGGTGGTTTTGATCATTCATGACATACATACTTGAAGCAGTGGCCACATTTCAATGGAATACTGTCATAGTTTTAGTGCCAGTCCCATAATTTAATTTTTGTCTTGGTTTTCAGCATTCAAGATTTTTCTATATCAGCATTTACACCAACACATAAGCGTAACACTATTTCGCATGTGGTAGATACATGACTTTCCCTAACGTATTTTGAATTTTTCTGAATGGTGAGTCAGTATGAAATTCTAGCAGAATGGTCAATAATATTGACCTTGAACAGTTGTCTCGTAAGAATGTAAAACTATATTCACAATTTTTATTGTCTTCTTTTACCTGCCTTTATAAACTCCTAGTTGGGTGTTTAGATGGAGTTTTTTATAAATTTGGAGTCTGGTGATTTGAACTTTTATTTTTAGGTTCCTGCTGAAGTGATCTCTGAAATATTGCATCTCCACATAAAAAATTTTGTTGACAGGATCAGAAGCGGTTACAAGAACAATTCCTTACAGAGCAGGAAGCTATATTTGGATCCAAACCAAGTCCGATTAAGATTAATAGCTTTAAGAGAGGTCAGGGTTTGCGAGCAAATGGAAGCACAACACCTACAAATCGACGCATTTCACTTGGAGGCTCTATGCTTTCAGGAAGTTCTGATCACACTGCACGGGGAAATGGGTTTACTCCTCGTCAGAATGGAATTGGCAAGGATGGCAGAAGGCGGCCAACTGCACCATTGAACTATGTGGCCTTAGGTAAAGAAGATACAGTATCACTTGCATCTGTAGCGGGGTCCGAGCCACCTTCTCCACGAGCTGGTTGATCAAAGCTGAAGATGGTATGCTCCAAAGTTCTTCATTGAGATTCATTTGAAGCTAGATTTAATGTCTTTTATTTACGATTACATTTTAATAATCCTAATGTATGGCATAAAATGTTGAATCATGTTTGAGTTGCAATATTTAGTTTGGTTTGCAGGTTTTTTCATCCTCAACGGAGTTCAACTGGTATTGAGATATATCACATATGATGGATTTTATGGGGCCAGTCTGTATATTTCTTACACTTGTACAATGCTCTTTGTACCAATATTGGCAGTTCTCATGAATCAAAACTTCATCTACGGCTCAATTGACTTTCTTTGAAAGAAGGGGGGTTTGTGGTGGAACTATCACTTTTTAACTTTATCATCACCATGTTTCATGAAATAACTTGTATAGTGAGGGTCATAGTTTGTTAGGTGGAACCCAGCTTAACTTTAAGATTGGATGTCTGAAACCTTTTGTTGCTTGATGTGAAGGAAAGAGCTTGGCATCGCTTATTGTGTAGACCAAAGAATTAATGATGTTGTATAGTTACTTCTTGTTCAGGTTTGGTAAGAGTAGGTATGAGAGTTGCTAGGGTCAATCAGTGTTTTAGTTGATCAAAGCTGGGTTGACACTGCTGAAGTCCTTTCTATGAGGATGGGGTCTTCTTAATATATTGCCTAATATGACTTGACGTGACAAATTTCATTCTTAAAAGGCTAAAGCTATATAGCGGATAATCTTCTTGAGTAGAGATACCTTTTTCTTAATTAATACAAAAAAACAGTGTATTTAATATTCATTATGATTTAGGATTAAGCTTATTTCGAGTTATCTAATATAGCTGGTGATTAACACATTGTTGGGAATGTACTAGAATTTCTTCTTACTACTATTTGAAGTTTGAACTATATTATCCAGCTCTTGAAAATTGTACTGTTTGACTCTGATCGCGTTCATGGAGATCTTAGGCCAACTGTAATTCGGTTGGTGTTGATCAACCCAGAATGTACAGGAACTCTTCGCGTGTGATCAAACCAAAATATACAGGAAATATTTTGCTGTATCATCAGCCCAAAATGTACTGGAAGCTGGTTTACAAGCTTTCATTAATGTCTGTCACACTGCCATGCAATGATGCTGCAGATATAAGAGTGATTTATGGCGATGCACTATGTATTGAGAACAAAATTAAAAGCTTAGCATTGCGATATTGAAGTAAGAATTCTGTCCACGATTTGTCTGAATAGAAGAATTACACTTTTTAGCACATCATTAAGTTGTAGAGACTAATGTTGACTCTGTTCTTTGCTGATATTATAAATTTTGGCATTTGATTTTGGTAGGAAAATTAGTGTAGAAATTGTGTGGCATCTGGAGGGTATTTGTTTAATGTAGGAAATTGCAAACACAATAGGCACATTGGCTTTTGATAATTTCTCGGAATGTATGTATATGGGTGTCTTTGCGGTATAATGTAATTTATGAATTAAATAATTTCTGCTGTTGACTTTCCGGAACCTTAGGATTTATCACTATGGAATCATGTGTGGCAAGTGATAAATTAAATGAAACTGTAATCCTTTTGTAGGTAGTCATATTGCAAAATCTATCTTATCTATCTACTAGGTCTGTTTTTGTATTGAATCATGGTTCCCATAACTTTTATCTAGGATCTATCTTCATAGGCAAACATTTTAGTGGACGTCAGCTTTTTTTTTTCCTTGGCTTGGATGAATTTGCTAGAAATAGAGCGCAGCGACACATTTGTTTCAAAGAAGAATAAATCCAAAGAGGCAAAGTAGCGAGATGCATAATTATTAATTTAATATTACTGATTATGAACTGGGAGTCGACAGGGACGTTTGAAATAGCATATTACTATTGTTATATTGTTCATCTTCTTTGAACTAGGTTCTCAAAACATAGAGCTCTTAACTCTAAAGAAAGATACTGTTGCCATTCAAAAAACTGTATGGCTATATTCTTCGTCGTGTTCTTGGAACCAGAATCTAATTAAAAATTTCTTCCGGGATGAAATATTTGATAATGTTTTCATTTCTGATAGCAGGAAGCTGGCGACACTGAACTTGGAATGAAAGGGTTAGACAGTGATTTTACGTTTGTTGTCAATTTGTTGTGAATTGATGGTGAACAATGGATTGTTAAAGGACAAGCAGCTATGTTTAGTACGTTCACATTTTTCTGGCTTTAAAATCGCCTGAAAGTATTTTCTTTAAAATATCGAACCGAAAGTTATATTGCGACTAATGCTGTATTAGTAAAACGAAATTATGAAAAATTACATAGAAGTATCAACAAGCATAATAATAGAGTCTCAAAGCAATTACATCTAGTCTTTGGATCACAAAGTGTGATGTGAAAAAAATCTTTACATCTCTAGTTGATTGATCTTAAATATTAATGAAAAAATCTTACAGCTGATCTAGAAACAACATTCATTCAGCATGGACTGGAAATTTTACATCCAGGTATTAACGATGTTAGAATCTTAATAAAGGTGAATTTTTTTTTACATCCAGGTATTAACGAACATGTTAGAATCTTAATAAAGATGAAAATCCCCCTGCTACTGTGGCGGTGTAAGGGTCAGCCCCCTTGCTAGGCTGCTTTAATAAAAAAAAATCAAAGGTGAGAAATCCCAAATGGCCATAAAAAAAAATAAAAATAAAGGTGAAAAAATCCCAAATGGCCATTACTCTGAATTAAGTGAGACCAAAGAGTAAGTAAAGGAGATAAACTTCTAAAAGCAGGCCATTACTCTGAATTAAGTGAGACACCAAGAATGAACTAAAGGAGATAAACTTCTGAAAGCATCAACCATTGTAGTGTTCTTGTCTCTTACCATTTTCATCAGCATCAAATGGTTTCAATGTGGACAGACGGGCCTCTCAATCGAAAATGAATGTAAGGCACCTTCTTGGAGTGCCAACAATCGTTCCGTTGTCTCTACTAGCACCTCTTTGTCTGTTAGATGCGGCCAAAATACTAATGCGCGTGTTGTAGTTGTCAGCGCATTGTAAAATAATCAGTTGTCTTCAGACCAAATATTCGTTGAGCAATCATTTTATACAGAGAAAATTGAAACCATTCCCGACATAGCTACAGTGGTTATTATTTTCGTGTGCTTCAGTCCCAGAACTTGCATTTCTGCTATAGTATCATGTTCTAATAAATAAATTTTGAGAATGGTGGCAATAGATGTTCACGTGTGCCTTTCATTTGGTAATAAATTGACGTGATTAACAATGTTGTCTAAAATTAGTTTGTTGGATGAAGTGTCGTGGGGAAATCATCAAGTCAAGGCTATGCTAGCCAAACTATATATCTTAATCAAGACTTCGACATCTTCTTGGTGTGAATGTATCCCAAAATATGAAAGTATATTGCAGCACAAGATTGAGAATTTTTTTTTTTTTGAATTATGACAAACTTATGAATGAATTGATTTGTTTGAGCAAATGGCTCTTCTGTTACAATTGGGTGGTGGGGCATAGCGACATTTCTTCATTTTCCAACAAAAAATTAACGTTGTTAGCATTTCCTAATCATGTCATGATAATCTATTAATAGGATTGGGCAATTATATCATGTACAAATGATTGTTATTGTTGTGTTCCTAGTCTAACAATGTTCTCCATACGTTCTATAAAATAACTCATGCAGAATTCTATCAACTTCTTTTTCAACACGTTTAGACTAAATGCCATTGAAATTTAATTTAAAAAGAATTACTTGTATCAAGAAATATTTAGATCCTTGTAACTTGCAAAACATCCTTTTGTGGCGGGGAAGTTGATATAGATATTGTCTTGTTTCCATCAAACACACCTTGTCTTTGATCCAAGAGCTCGCATCTTCTTGGTTGACAATGTCACCTTTGGGATTTCTTCAGGCTTTGGTGGAGAATCTAAATTTTGTGTCAAGTACTTTAAAGGCCTCTACCTCTAATGAGTGTAGTTGGTTTGACATTGACATTACATTCCAAGATTTTAGTGATCCAGTCCACCCTTTTCTCAATAATTTCTCCTTTTATAATGTACTCTTGAACACTTGTATGGAATACATATCGCACCTTTAACCATTGGGAATGCTTTCTTCTCTACAAAATTGCACTTGGACTCATCTTCAACAAGTTTAGGAGAAAAAGGCAATGGGATGCTCATGAGTCATCCTTTTGAGTCAATATGACAATTATATTATGATCTCCACCATATACATACATGATAAGATCTTTTGAAAATTTTGGATTAACCAATATAGGGTTTGAAGGGATATCTATCTTGACCTTTTCAAAATATTCTCTTTTGAAAATTTTGGATTAACCAATATAGGGTTTGAAGGGATATTTATCTTGACCTTTTCAAAAGATTCTTTGGCTTAAAAAGTCTATTTGAAATTCAGGTCTTCCTTGAGCGTTAAGGTGATGGGTTTGACTAACTTTGCACAATATGAGATGAAATGACTTGAAAAATTGATATTTCTTAGAAAAGATAGCCACTTTTTTGTTTACAGGTAAAGGCAAATCCATAATAGGTTTGACCTAGGCTAGGTCTATGTAGATTCGTTCTTTAGAGGCCATATCCAAGAAACTTTCATTCAGACACTTTGAACACTCATATTTGGGTTTAGAGAGACTTTGAACTCTTGAAATCTTTGGAAGATTTTTCCGAATGGTTGAAATCATCATCCATAAGTCGAGAAAGTTTTATTGATCAAGCCAATGAAAGTAATATCTATTGTACGTTGGAAAGTGACCAACATTTGAAAAACCAAATGACATCTTCACATTAGCAAAAGTTTCCCACTTAGTGGTGAAAGTGGTTTTGTGTTGATCTTCCTCTTTGAAGCAAATTTGATTGTTCTCTTAGAATCCACCAAGTAGAGAGAATCCTTTCTCCAACTATTGTCTAAAGAATTTTCTCCATTGAAGGGAGGGGATAGTGATCCTTGGTTTAGGTCTCAAAAATCAACACAACCTTATCTCATCATTCTTCATTTTGACTAGGGCTAGATTTGACACCCATGCCAAAGGTTTAGTTGGGTAGATGATATTTGAATATTCTAATTTATTGAGCTCTTGGGCTTTAAGTATTCAATTTTTGGATTGATAGTTCGCTTTATTCAGATTGATTTTGACCCCTTTATCAACTTGATGATGTGTTATATTATTTCCTCACCATAACCTCATAGTATTGGAGTTGATGAAAACTCAACCCTACAACTCCCAAGAATCACCTACATGCAAACCTGTCACGGAAAGTGAGAAGCAAAGCTATGAAGATCAGAAATAATATATCGATGAAAGAGGAAACATATTGAGCAAACAATGGAGAGAAAACCCTCAATACGATAGCATCCTTAGATAATTAATAATTACAAAGAGATCAAACCTTATAAAGGTGATCAAAACCCTAAAAGGGAAAAACCTAGGTTGCATGATAATAATTAATAAAAGAATTAATTATTATATGCTTAAGTTTAGCTTAAGTAAACTAGAGATAATAAGTGACTTAATAATTAAATCAAAATGATTTAATTAATAAGTGAAATAACTTATTACTCTAACACCCACCCTTAAGATAAATTTGGGGAGAAACTAAAAATCTAGAAACAACTATTGAAAACAGGAAATGGGTCCCGACAATAAAATGTGTAAGATCCCAAACATGCAACAAATTACACTTTATCTCAGTGCGTTTGTAAAAAAACAATGCTACAAAAATAAATGTCTACAATGCTTAGGCATGACAAAAAGCTGTAAGAACATGAGTAACAGTTAAAAATGAGTCATCCCATGCAAGGAAAATGATTTCAAGACCTGAAACATCCAAGATAATCACCAGATTGTAAAATGCAAAAAATTGAATAAAATGTACTTGGAGGAGATTCTGTAAATGAGACCCATACCAAAAGAAAGAGCATAGAACCAACTTTCCAACGATATGCAGAAGTCGGAAAGCGGAGTGCTCCTGGAGTGCTAAAAGGAACCCTGGATTGGATTGGAAAAAATACATGAAAATCAGTAAAATCAAGAAACCAGACCGGCAAAAAAGCTTGGGCTTGGAACCAGCTTTATGACGATATCTTGTTTGCCCAAAAACGCTATTGTATGCTCAAGTTACGAGCAAAAATTTGAAGACTACTCCAAAACAAGAAGAGTCCTAAGAAATCTTGGCTAAAGTTGGTGAAGCTTGATTGAATCTGGTGATGCCGTTAAATATGTCGGGACTGCCAAAATTTTGGCCAAAATTGGCGGAGGTACTAAGGAAAAAAAAGAAAAGAAATTAGATTTTTTTTTAAAATTTTTTTCCCGCCTCGAAAAAACGTGCCTAGAAAAAGGGTTGTACAACAAATTTTTTTTGCCTCAGAATGCAACTGTGTCCAAATTGGATATGCCTTATATAAAAATAGGGGTTTTTGAGCCTTTTGAGCGCAACTGTGAGGTTCGTTTGAGCCCAAAGTGCTCCAAAAAAAAACTCCTCCAGATCCACAAAATCCTAAAACATAAAACCTCTTAAAAAACACATATCTGAAGAACAAAGCCAAATATCTCATGAAGAGAATAGGTGCATGAACATCTGTGCTCTGATACCATATTGGAGTTGATTAAAACTCAACCCTACAGCTCCCAAGAATCACCTGCATGCAAACCTGTCATAGAAAGAGAGATGCAAAAGCTATGGAGGGCAGAAATAACAGATCGATGAAAGAGGAAACATATTGAACAAACAATGGATAGAAAACCCTCAATACGATAGCATTCTTAGATAATTAATAATTACAAAGAGATCAAACCTTATAAAGGTGATCAAAACCCTAAAAGGGAAAAACCTAGGTTGCATGATAATAATTAATAAAAGAATTAATTATTATATGCCTAAAGTTTAGCTTAAGTACTAGAGATAATAAGTGACTTAATAATTAAATCAAAATTATTTAATTGATAAGTGAAATAAGTTATTACTCTAACACATAGGTCTTTATTGTTCCAAGCCATTAACTTGTCATTTATGTTTCAAAAAGAGATTAATACATCTCTTCCAGTTTGAGTGTTGTCATTCCCTTCCTTGATCTTCTTGTCATTATTGACCCCTATTTTAGAATAATTTATCTTTATTTGCCACAAACTCCCTTTCATCCCATTTTTGCACCATCATAATTAAAATGATTATCTAAAGTTATAAGTCCCTTTGTAAGTTTGCTTGATTTCAATTGAATTATTTGAACATCTCAAGCTTCTTCAATTTTGGGTTGAAGCTAGTCAACTAACTCAATTGTTGAAAAATAAATAAATTTGATAATTGCTCTAAAAAAAGTCTAATGATCCCCATTATCTGTGATAGCAGGCCAAATGATCAATTCAAATGCATTTTCATTGGTCAACATATCATTTGTCGGATCCAATTGAGATCTAATTTGCACCATCTTATCAACCTCAACATTTTGAGACCTCAAAACTGCTTCAATGTTGAAAGCATCAAATCCTTCGATTAGATCCCATACATGATAGCAATAAGATATCCTAACATTCGTAGTTGTTGTTCCTTTGATATGTTTGAATACCAAGTCAGAATCATCGAACACTCTCAACTCTTTGATTCCCATCTCCTCAACAACAATCAAGCCAACCACCAAAGAGCCATATTTTGCTTTAATGTTTGTACAACCGAACTGAAAACAAAAGGCCTAGAGAATCTTTTCTCCTAAGGGCGAAATGAAACACACATCCGTTTCTGAACCAATTCTACATCTAGTGTCATCAAAGTACAAGGTCCATAGGGAAATGTTGCCTTTGAGGGTTCCTTGATTCTTCTAGATGAATTTTCCAATTTTGGGATCACACAGTCTTAAAAAAAAAAGACATATGTTCCTAGGTTGGTAGAATCATAGTTCCAAATGGATCATCTTGAATGGATTCCAACAAAAGAGCTTCCTTTCCCTCGCTTCACCACTCACCACCATTTCTTCATCGACTATTTCCACATTTAACCTTTCTTTCTTTGTGAGTATAGAATGAGTTGCTTCAAAGTTTACCATTACTTCATTAGTTATGCTCTCTTTGAGAAATGACTTCAACAACCCCATCTTGGAACCATGCTTAGCTCTCAAAATTAGATGAGACCAATGTAAAGATAAATAACCTCCAATTTTGACTATAAAATCCCTAGATAAAAATAAAACAAAGGTTGGGGGATGTCTATCACAACTACTTATTAGAGTGCAATGGTATTTGGAGATTCATAGTGAGTGGAAGATCTTTGATAAATCCTATTGTCTCGACTCTTTTTCCATCTAGCTACATTACTCCTTTTTCCAGGGGCTCAAATTTTAACTGAAGGGATCCAATTATTTGTTCCGACATCATGTTGGTGCTTTCACCAGATTCTATTGGATTTGATGAAAACTCAACCCTATAGCTCCCAAGAATGACCTGCATGCAAACCTATTACAGAAAGAGAGAAGCAAAAACTATTGAGGCCAGAAATAATAGATCGATAAAAGAGGAAACATATTGATGAAGGGGACTCCCCTTAATACCACAAGTACACGACAGAAACAAAGAGAAACAACTGAAATTTGCAAGAACAGAAAATTGGCTTCTTATTGGCTCCACAAATGTGGAATCACAAACTTTAGAATTATAATATCAAAAGCCACATGGGAATCCCTTACAATAATCTGTAGGACAAAGCCTCAAATAACCACCCAGAACTGCCCTAGAAAACACCATGGGCCTTCCTTAAATAGGCAATTTTCCACCGCCCGAGAAGGTTCCAGAAATCTGGCCATTAAGGCTGACTACCCTTAGCATTTAATTATTTTTCACTTTTATTACAAAAGGGTCGGCTTTAAATATTTACAAAACATGAGATTAGGTAGCCCAACTTCCGGAAGCCATAACTTTTGAATCGTAGCTCCGATTGGCTATTATAACCACTTTCCAGAAAGGGGAGATCGCGATCTATAGTGCCTAAGTAGCAAAGCGCAAGTTAGTCGGGGTTCGACCTCGATCCGGAGCCTCTAAGGTCCTGAAAATTGAGCTCAAAGGTTTTGCACCCTAAAATCTCAACAATAAATCCTTAATAACTTCGCCAATACAGATGAGCTGGCAATGAAATTCAACTGGCATTCTTATATGACTAAGATGAACCTTCACCTGGAAAATTAGAACATTCTGAGTTCAAACGACCAACTTACTAAAAATAGTAAGTTTCCAAAAATAGCAGCTTTGTACAAAATAGCCCTTATTGAATAGAAAAACACATTTTTGGGTGATGCAAGATTGCCCTTACACCCAGGATGCTCCTGCATCACATATTGTGTAAAAAATAGAGAGAAAACCCTCAATACAATAACATTCTCAGATAATTCACCAAGTGAGGTAATTACAAAAAGATCAAACCTTATAAAGGTGATCAAAACCCTAAAAGGGAGAAACCTAGGCTACATGATAATAATTAATAATATAATTAATGATTATATGCCTAAAGTTTAGCTTAAGTGAACTAGAGATAATAAGTGACTTAATAATTGATCAGAATGATTTAATTAATAATTGGAATAACTTATTACTCTAACACCCCCTTAATATAAACTTAGAGAGTAGCTAAAACCTAGAAACAACTACTGAAAGCAGGAAAAAAGGGTCTCAACAACAAGGCCTGATTAGGTACCCAAGTACAAAAAATCTCTGTAAAGAGGAGAAAAGGAAAAAACCTAATGGAAAAAACCCCTCTCCGAAAAGAGATGAAACCTAGTGAAGGACTGAAGAAGCCTCCAAACTACAGAATGTCCCAGAAAACAAGAAAAAAGAACATGAAGAACATTATTGAAGCATGAAGCTGTAAACACTATTGAAGAATAACTGTTGGAACCTCCACTATAATAGAACATTATTAGGAAAAGAAGACTGTAATCAAAGTCTAAAAAGCTGATCAATCAAATATGGAAGGATGCTTCCAAAACATAAATGAAAGAGTGTCTATATGGTAAATGATCCATCTCATCGAAATGATAAGTACCTAGCCAGTACATTCGCCTAGTAAGCAGGAACAAATACCGAATACATAGATCACTCTATCGAACCAATGAAGCATTAGAGCCAATAGAAGATACCCCCATAATGTTGAGCAGGAAGATGCATGATATGTACACTGAACCAGACTGCCAAGAATAACTGCATGATGAAGAACCATAAACATAGAAAGTGCAATAGAAAGTACAAGAACATATAAAGGATGGTGTTGTGGAGGAAACACTCTCTTGACACACATCATGAGGCTAATTTGAAGGAAGGAACACTCACTTGACAAAGGTAGATGAAAAATAAAGCAAACATCAAACCCCCCATGACACTTTTTAATATAGTTCAAGTACAAACATACACACAAATGTCCAAGATCCCAAGCATGCATCAAATGACACTTTATCCCAGTGCGTTTGCAAAAAAGAAATGCTACAGAAATAGATGTTTACAATGTTCGGTAATGAAAAAACCCTATATGAACATGAGTAACAACTAAAAATGAGTCATCAAATGCAAGGAAAACGATCACAGGACCTCAAACATCCAAGATAATCACCAGATTGCAAAAAAGAAAAAACCTAAATAAAATGTACCTGGAGCAGATGATGGATGTGAGACCCATATAATAAGATAGAGCAGCGAACCATCTTTCCAACGACACGTGAAAGTCAAAGAATGAACTCTGTATGAGCAAGATATGACTCCTAGAGTGAAAACAAGAACCCTGACTTCGACTGACAAAAAACCTTGCAAGATGACAAAATCATAAAACCAAACCTAGAAATCAGATCAGGCTCGGAACCAGCTTTCTGACGATATCCCATATGGCAAAAAATGCCTCCGTTTGTTCAAGATATGAGCAAAAAACCAAAGAGGGCTCCAATACATGAAGAACCCCAAGAAATTTTGGCTAAATCTGGCGATGCCGCTAAATATGGCGGGACTACCAAAATTTTAGGCAAAATTGGAGGAGGTACCAAATTTTTTTTTTTGAAAAAATAATAATAATAATTTTTTTCTGCTGCCTCAAAAATCATGCCTAGAAAAGGGTTGTACGGGAAAAATAATTTAAAAAAATAAAAATTTGTCTTAGAATGCAACGGTGTCCAAATTGGACGTGCCTTATATGAAAATAGGAGTTTTTGGGCCATTTGAGTGCAACCATGAGGTTCGTTTGAGCCCAAAGTGCTCCAAAAAACAAACTCCCCCCAGACCCACAAAACTCTGAAACATAAAACCTCTTAAAAAACACTTATCTGAAGAACAAGGCCAAATATCTCATCAAGAGAATAGGTGCATGAAGATCTAGAGCTCTGATACCATATTGGAGTTGATGAAAATTCAACCCTACACCTCCCAAGAATCACCTGTATACAAACCTGTCACAAAAAGTGAGAAGCAAAAGCTAGAAATAATAGATCGATGAAAGATGAAACATATTGTGTAAACAATGGAGGGAAAGCCCTCAATACAATATCATTCTCAAATAATTCACTGAGTGAGGTAATTACAAAGAAATCAAACCTTATAAAGGTGATCAAAACCCTAAAAGGGAGAAACCTGGGTTGCATGATAATAATTAATAATAGAATTAATTATTATATGCCTAAAGTTTAGCTTAAGTGAACTAGAGATAATAAGTGACTCAATAATTAATTAGAATGATTTAATTAATAAGTGGAATAACTTATTACTCTAACAGATTCTATCATTGAATTGTGTAGCGATTTCTTATCCAATACGAGAGTCAAGTAACAGGGTGGGTATTATTTTACTTATCCTCTAGAGCTTAAAAGAGATGTTATTAGCTACGATTGAGAATTTTTTGACTGTTTTGTTTCTATTGTCTTGGAAGAAATCTCTTGCGTGTCTAGCGACCACCAACTTCTCTTATTCATTTAACACATCCTACAGTAAAATATTTTGCTTTGGCATGGATAACACATCCCATGATGAGACAATAGTAAGTTCCTTTTTAAACTAGTGTTTCACTACATTCAACAATCTACACGGTTGTGATCCAAGATATTTAATCTTTTCAACCATAATATTATCTTATTTTTGTACTAGCAAAATGTGTGGCTTGAACTGCCAGATTCCTTTGGAATGTGAGTTTTGGGAAAGGTACGACTTCTAGGGTCTCCACAATCTTCCTCTTGTAGATATAAAAGACGAGCATAGAAACAAAAATAAAACCAAAAAACTAAAGATCAGAACAAGAACATGATTTTATAGTGGTCCGACAATTGCCTATGCCTATTTTCAAGAAGGGAATTATCTTGTATTAATCAATATCCAATCCAATACAATACAATACATGACTGCACATAGTCATTTATTGAAAGCTCTTCGAATACGAAGAGATGAGAGAAAATGAATGGTCATGTGACCGTTGGGCTTCATATCCCAACAATATCCCCCGTGAAGTCCAATTGGAATAACCATGCACAGTGGCATCCCCTGCTTCCTATTTCGAATCTCAAAGAGTAATGAGGCCTTGAGAAGATCTTAACTTTGTGAGACTCTATTCTAGCACACTTCGAATGAGTCTTCTCCATATAAGATCAAAGTAAACAATATCCTCTCCTTGGTATTGCAACCCATTTCTCACATAATTTTCATTATTCATATCGTTTCTCATACTGCTGAGCGACTTCCCCACATCCTGGAGTTCCTCTAGTGTCAAAGTATAAAGTGAGTTTTTTTTGATTGCCAAGGGTTTTTCCGGTCATATGATTAATTGCATTATCAACATTCTGCTGATTTCTGAAGGAGACAAAACTAAATCCTTGGGATCTTCAAGACTTTAGACCCCACATAACCCTAGCATCTGAAAACCTAGGTATACAGAAAAGAAAGCAAAGACTGCAGCATTTGTAACCTTTGAACTGAGATCCCTAATGAAAAAGCAGTAATGACCTGACTTGTCTTCTCTTTGCCCACTTGCATAAGCCCAGTTAACCTTAATAGGCTTAACAAATCTGTGTCTTCCGTTCACGCTTAGTATGGAATTTGCAACTGATCTATGATCAAATTAGTCTACAAACCCATAAGATGACTTATATTCATCCTTCAAGAGGACCAATATAGGAAGAAACTCGTGCTACAAAAATTTCTGTGGCATCCTACATCTGCTGAGAATTGGGAACAATTTGTCCCCCACACCATCCATAGTTCTTCTAGCACCGAGTTGAATAGGCTGTAACCTACTCACGTCCTTCCCATTTTGTACTCCACGCAGGGCCCCCAAGATGTCCATGAGTCCTTCCTTGTCTTCTTGGAGGGGCCGCGACATAGGATTACTCACTTTGGGTTGTAACATACCATCCCAAAAACCGTGGATTAATATCGGGTGAAATTGTGGATTACATATCGGGTGAAATTTTGGATTGATACCAACAACTATGGTATAAAAAATGACACCTAGTTTTTGAAACTTGTTCAACGGACCCATAAATGTATGATCCACAAATTTCTTCTTTCTAGAGACATCAGTAGCCTCCTCCTCCAACTTTCCATCAAATACATCCTTTCGGTCCCCTACAAAATCATCTGCTTTGATAGATTCCACATAATCAGATCTTGATATAATGTCGCTACCCCTTTGTTGATTAGTAGAGGGTATTCCCCAACTTCTTTGGCAATCTTCAGGCACTCCTCCAAAGTTGTCTGGATCCCAAAGGAATTTTCCTGTAGCTTGGAGTAAAATCCCACAAAATTTGTGTTGAGGTCATTGTGTATATTGTCTAGCATGATCAACATTGTTCTCCTCATTATTAAAAACCTCTGGCAAATCAATTATGATCTACACATACTAAGAATGGGTAATCATATTGTCCCCTGTATCATCCATTGTCCTCCTTTCACAACATTGAGGAGGCTGCATCTTGCCCGCATCCTCCCAATTTTTTTTTCACATTTGGGAATGTCAATGGGTCGAGCAGTGTCATGTTGAAATTGTTACGGTAGAGAATTATCCACCTTCAAAGGCATGGAAAAGGATCTTGCAGCCAATGCATTCCTCTCTGCCTCTACTTCTACAATCTGCAACAATAAATCATCAATGATCTTATTCTCAGACTTTCTAAAATCTTCTGGATCATGCATAGCCTTGAGTTAGGGGCTCTCTTCGGCCTCCTTGAGCTTGTAATCTGTACGCTCCTATGATCTCCAATCGCCAGGAACCTCAAACCCTCATATGGTTTCTTTCCACCAAGGGGAAACTTCTCTGTCAGCAAGACATACATTTTTGCGAAGAAAGAGTCCTTTGTCAAGATTTTATGGCCCTTCCCATCATCTTCCTCTTCCTGAAACAAAGTCTGTTAAAAAAACTCTCACTCTTTCTCAAAGTTGTATTTTTCAACATTCATTATACGACACAAAACCTCCATTTCTGGTCCATTTAAATTAGTTGGTCTGTGAGTAGGAATTCTCTTCATTCAACCTCACAACTTTTTCCTTTTGATAATCCTCCAGAGTCTTGGCCTCAGCTTCATCCTCACTTGCTTCAACATCCTCCTCTTCAACTGAATCCAAATTTTTAAGAAATTCTTCAATAACAAAATCAGTGCCATCATCTTCTTCCTCCATCTTTGCTCAAGCCAAACTGACTCTGATACCAATTGTAGATATAAAAGACGAGCAAAGAAACATAAATAAAATAGAAAACTAAAGATCAAAACAAGAACATGATTTTATAGTGGTTCGACAATTTCCTACGTCCACTTTCAAGTAGGGAATTATCTTGTATTAATAATTATCCAATCCAATACAATACATGACTGCACACAATCATTTATAGAAAATATCTTTGAATACGAAGAGATGGGAGAAAATGAACGGTCATGTGACTATTGGGCTTCATATCCCAACACCTCTTTGATAATGTAAAATAATTAGACTAAACTTGCAGAGCTTTTGAAATAAAGACATCATTCACAAACATTGTGTTTTCTCCTTTAACCAATGAAAAAAGTGCATTTTTGGGTGCAATTTCACCCGATTGCTTCAAAGACACTCCTTGCATTTTAGAAACTAGGACTGCATTGTTCACACCAAGTGATTGATATTCGCATTGAGCTAGCATTTTTTCTATCTACATCCCTTGTCTTCTTTGTTCTACTTTCCTTTGTCACAAGTTTCTTCAATGGATGTATATCATTACAAGGGAAACACCATGTGTTTGATTCCTTTGCCAAATTATTTTGGCCAAAGACCAAATCTCTATAAGGATTACATGCAACTACTTGCCATGGTAGTGAGACCAGAACTATCAAATTTCATGACTAAAAATGACCAGGACTTAGAAGTCCCTAATAATGACTAGGTTTATAAGAGGGTTAGGTCCTTGGAGTTCTTGATAGGAATATCTTGGGTATAACGATTCTTTTATTTTAAGGTTTCTGATTTCATTAGAAAGGGTATGTAAAATGGTTTTCATATCTTCTGTCTCCAATGTTGGAGGCATTGATGCTGAAGTTGTTCGCATCTAAGAATAAAGGAAGACATACATGGGAATTTGACTTGTGATAGATTGGTAGCCTCTTCTTGAACAAGGATAGCTAGTTTAGGAAAAATAGGAATATAAGGTCTCTGGACATCTATTAGGTTATTTTTTTGTCTTTATGACTAAACCATATGCACATGGGAGAGTTTGTCCATCTAGTGATTGAATCACGATAGATATATCTAAATTGGAGGCCTTTAAATAGAAGATACTCTACCAAGTCTTGTGGAACCTTGTATTATGATTTGTAATAGCTTCTTGGAGAGCTCTTTTGATGGAGATCAATTGTTGTAGATGCACATACCTGTCCCATTTTTTCATTGAATCTTTTAAAGAATGCAACCTCCAACTCAAGCTCTATTTATGCAGTAAGGATCTATGTCCTACCAAGCATGTCAAAAATTATTGATGGTGAAATTTTCATTCAAATACCAACAATGGGAAATCTTATAAATGTGTGATTTCATTCAAAGTGATCTCAGATTAGCTTTGAGAGAATCCATTTAAAAGATTTTAATTAAAGAGGATTATATCTTAATTTTAAAATCAAAACCCATCAAATTCCCTTTGATAGAACCCTGCTAGTCTTAAATCATAAATGCAATAGAAAAAATCTTAAAAAAATATTTTTTCTTTACCTTTTAGAAAATCAAATAAATTCATTTAAAAGTTATATTTTGCAAAATTATGTTTTATAAACTTTGTTAGTTTTAACAATCAATTTATATTTTTGTAAATTTGGTGCAATTTTATTTTTTCTTGCACATGTGTAGTTACGTGGTTTACATCTACACAATTTTTCAAATGTAAAGTCTTTCAAATTTTGAATTGATCAAACCTTATTGCATTAAAAATTTGATTCCACCTCAACCATGGCAATTGTTTCATCAAATTTGAACTCTCTTATGCATATAAGTGATCTGGACTTGAAACTCATTCAAATCTGGTTTGTTTAGTCGCTGCATTATATCATGAATGCCTTAAAGGATTTATCTGATTTCTTGTAGTCTTCTGGCTTTTAGTTTGATATCCTTAGTGTTCTTTCATATCAGTAACATTAGGTTAAATTTCCTATTTAGTAAACTTAAAAATCTATTTTTTTGTCAGAAGACATTTGGTTTAATGACAAAGTTCTTGTTGTAGGCACTTAAATGGTGTTGAGTTCAAATCTTCTATAATACAAAAAAAATCTATTTTTAGATTAGAAGTCAACTTCGCAAAAGATTGATAAGTCATATTAGTCTATCAAAGTTATCCAAACCCACTGATTTGATCAATTTTAGTTAAATGGATTTAGGATCTAAGGTTATCTATATGGAAAGGTATAGAAAAGAACCCCAAGTCTCCTTATCCAATACAACTAAGGTAACGACCAATAATTAATTAAATTCTTTTATGTGATATTTTATCAGTATTTAAGTTTTATAAATTTTAATTGAATTTTTAATTAAAAGATTAGTTTTGAAGCTCCATTAGTCAAGGCCAATCTTTGTAATGTTTGTCATTGTCGATGAATATGGCTTTGTTTGGAATATATGGCTCCTAAATTCATAATAAATTCAATAAATACAATTTGGCGCCTCAACAACTAATGACTATATAATTCACATTTATTTCTATATAGGTATTTAAAATGTTTTTGATTAAGTTCAACAACCTAGCAAGGGGGTTGACCCTTACACAACCACAACCAAAAGGTGTCGAGATTAAAAACACATTAACAAAGGTGATAGTTATTACAAGTGAAGGTACAATAAGGTAAACAATAGAGCATTACCAACACACTAGCAAGACAACTAGTAACCCACATCAAGAGTGGGAAGCCAGATCACTCACAATGAGGGAAGGAGAATAAGAGATACTATCACTAGGGTCCCCACCACACAATAGTGGAACCCCTAGTGTGGGATAGTCAACACCAGGAATAAAGTGTTGACAACACTATACATCAGTTGCCAAAGGCTTGAGTAGATCAGTAGCAGTAGTCAAAGAAGGGTCCACTTAGCTAGAAGGGACCACACCAGTAGCGAGAGGTGGACTCAGTTCCACCATATCAGAAGAGGCCAGTTTAGCAGGAGCACCACCCTTGGGGGACCATCATCAACCTATAAGGAGTACTTAGAGTTAGAACTAGAGAGAGAATCAAAAGCTCAGATGATCAAAGATCATCATTTACATCCTTCCAACAAGTAGCAAAACCTTTACGACATAAAAGATAACAATCTATAGCTAGATGACCAGTAAAGAAGCATTGTTGACATTGAAAGGGGAGACCCTCATAATCCAACAATTGTGTCCAAGGCTTATCCCCAACCATGAGCACCACATCCCCTGGAAACGGTGTGGAGATATTCATGTCAACTAAAATGCAAGTGAAAGTAGAGAAACCCAACGAAGATGTAGCCTCATCCATCTTCAAGAAATGTCAAATAGAGTTTCCGATGTTAGAATTCAAAGAATTCATAAGCCAAGATCATCTGCATGCAAAATACCCTGTTACAAAAA
Organism: Thuja plicata; assembly: GCA_018584345.1. NCBI lineage: Eukaryota > Viridiplantae > Streptophyta > Pinopsida > Cupressales > Cupressaceae > Thuja > Thuja plicata. Next base: position 474,257 of record MU226447.1, read on the forward strand.
CAAAGCTTGGAGATAAGACATTTATGAAAGACAGAGTATTCATTCAGAGAGGGAATGAAAAATACAAAGAGATCAAACCTTATGAAGGTGATCAAAACCTTAAAGGGAAAAAATATAGGTTGCATAATAATAATTAATAAGAGAATTAATTATTATATGTCTAAAGTTTAGCTTAAGTGAAATAGAGAAAATAAGTGACTTAATAATTAAATAAATATAATTTAATTAATAAGTGGAATCACTTTATTACTCTAACAACCCCCTTAAGATAAACTTAGGGAGAAGCTAAAAAAACCTAGAAATAACTACTAAAAGTAGGAAAATGGGTGCCGACAACAAGGCCTGATCAGGTACCCAAGTACAAAAAATCTCTATAAAGAGGAGAAAAGGAGAAAACCTAGTGGGAAAAACCCCTCTCCAAAAAGATATGAAGCCTAGTGAAGGATTGAAGAAGCCTCAAAACTAGAGAATGTCCCAAAAAATAGGAACAAAGAAATAACATGTAGAACACCTCTGAAGCATGAAGCTGCAAACACTGTCAAAAAATAACTGCTGGTGTTGATGACCATTATTCAATTGTGTATTGTCATTGGTGTTTACACAAATATAGTGATGTCTACACAAATGTCTAATCCTATCTAAGCACAGTCAGTGTTTGCCAAGCTCTCTCAGGCATTGAAGAATACCAAAGTGATTTTCAATTCTAACCGAGTTCACTCAGGCATTACAGTTTTGGTTGGGCATTGAAGGATTTCAGTATTAACTGAGTTATGCTTTTAGTGACAACCAACTAATAGAATTTTATATTTTATGGTTAATTGGTTATATGCAGCCGACAGACTTAATTTTTATTGATTATTTGAAAGGTTATTCAGGCTGACTTGAGAAGGCTTATCTATATATATATATATATATATATATATATATATATAAGGTCAAGTTTGGATTGAATATGAGTGAGATGTGTGTATTTTGATATGAAGTGTGGAGGTGAAATTAGATGGGATTATGATTGAGAACACAACATACATAGATGCAACAAAATATGTGATCAGTAAGGATCAAGTCTTATAAGCCAGAGCAAATATATGAATTAGCAAAGATAGTTGCTTTGACAAATAGGTCAATCCATTGTTACTCTCTAACAATTGTAGTAGTGATAAAAAATCTCTTTACAGAGTAGACTTAACAGTCTTTTGTAAATTCTCTCACAAGGTGACATTTCTACATTGAAGTGTTTGAAGACCTCTAACAAGGCCACTCCTTACAGGGTGATTAAATCCTCTAACAGGGTCACACTTAACAGTGTGTTATTGTAACCTTTAACAAGGTTGGCTCCTAACTGGGCTCACTTCAGAAGAGTGAAAAACAATAACTGGTTGCAATTGATGATTTTTCCCATATTGGGTTTCCACGTTAAATCTTGGTGTTATCTATGTACATTTTATTTTCTTTGTGGTTTATGTTTCTGCAATTAATTACTAAAGGATAATCATAGTTAATATCTTAAGATTTGCTCTGCTAACCGAGTGACAATAGAATATCTGTGTTAACTGAGCAAAAGTGTAAATTTTGTTTAAGATATCTAAGGGACTTGGATTTGTTTTTGTGGTAACTGATTCACCCCTCCCCTCTCAGTTACTCAACTCATTTCCAGCAATTGGTATCAGAGCTGTTGATGCTTTCAGGAAAGGTTTTAAGGCCTAAGCTAAAGATTAGAGATGTCTTACAGAAGGGAGATCCCTAAGCTTAACAAAGACAATTTCGATGCATGGAAAGATTTGATGAGGCTACATCTATCTACTATTGGAGATATTGGTTTGCAATTCCTAGATCACAAGTATGTGGAACCGCCGAGACCTATGTCTGTGGAACAAATGATGGACATGAAGAATCATAACATAATGATGATTGATATAGCTTCTTCACTCAGTTATGATGAATTTGATGAAGTCAAGGACTGCCCTACTACCTATGATATGTGGAAGAAACTACATGATATACATGGAGGAGATGACAATGTAAAGAGAGCCAAAGGAACAAGTCTCAGAGGTCAGTTTGATCAGACGAAATTGAAAGAAGGAGAAAACATTACAAAATACAGTGAAAGAATCAAGAAAAGTGTCAGTGCCATCAGAGCTCCCGGTGGAACAATTGAACACAAAATAGTGGTTAGTAATGTATTGAGAGATTTTATTCCTATCTATGCTATTAGAGTTTCAACTATTCAAGAAATGAGGTGCAGTAATGATATAACTCTAGATGCATTGATTGGAAGGCTTACAACTTTTGAGTTGGATAACTTTGACAATTACTCTCCTAATCCTAGCAATTTTGAGTCTGCATTCAAAGCCAAATTAAATCTTGGTAAGATGAAAGGAAAATAGATTGACAGTGGCAGTGATGATGAAGATCTAGAAATCATTGAAGCATTACTTGTAAAGAGGGCTGCCAAAGGAAAGTACAAAGGAAGAGTACCATTGATTTTATTTTCATGTAATGAGGTTGGTCACATTGCTGCTAAGTGTCCAAACAAAGAAGAACAAGATGAGAAAAAGTTTAACAAGTACAAAGGCAAGAAATATTTCAAGAGTTACAAAAGCTACAAGGACAAAGGTAAGAAATCTTGTTATATTGCTAAAGATTCTGATAGTGATGAAGATGAAGATGAAATGGTTTACATGGCTATTAAGGATGATTCAGACAATGAAGATAATGAAAAGACTGCACTTTACTCTCATATTAGCAAGAATGACACTTGGATAATTGATAGTGGTTGTTCTCACCACATGACTGGTGATAAAAACAAATTTGAACATCTTGAGCACTATGATGGTGGGAGTGTCAGTTTTGGGAATGATGAACCTTGCTATGTGAAAGGTAAAGATTGTGTTGCTTTAACTGAAGGAATCAAATGTGATAATGCTTATTGGGTTGAAGGACTAAGGCATAATCTACTAAGTGTGGCACAACTAAATAAAATTGGCTTCAAGGTAGAATTCATGAATGGTAAGGCCAAGCTCCTAGATGGTAAGGGAAACCTAGTTGGAACTAACAGGCAAACAAAAGGTAATATATTTTACCTTGATCTCAATGAAAGTTCATGTTTTATTGCACAAGTAGAATAAATATGGTTATGGAATAACATATTGTGTCATGTGAAATTTGATAACCTGGTCAAAATAAGCAAGAACAAAAGAGTAAGAGGTATTCCTATTCTGAAGAAACCTGAAATTAGCAATATGAAAACAATGTCAAATTGGGAAGATGGGCAAGACTAGTTTCAAGAGAAATAATTACCATACAAAAGAAATATTGGAGTTAGTGCATACTGACTTGTGTGGACCAATTAGAACAAAACGTTATACAGGTGAGAATTATTTCATTCTATTTGTTGATGACCATTCCAGAATGATGACTGCTATGTTTCTCAAAGAAAAATCAGAAGCTTTTCAAAAGTTTAAGTGGTACCTTGCCAGAGTTGAAAAGGAAACATGAAAGAAACTAAAATGCTTAAGATCTGACAGAGGAGGTGAATTCATTTCTAATGATTTCAATGAATTCTACAATGAAAGAGGAATCAAGAGACAAGTATCTGCCCCAGGTACTCCACAACAGAATGGGATACCAGAAAGAAGGAACATATCTATTATGGATTGTGCAAGAACCTTGATGATTGAAAAGAATGTTGCTACCAAATACTGGAAGTAATCCATCAACACTGTAATTCACACCTTGAACAAAGTTCAACTGAAGAAAGGTACCGATCAGACACCTTTTGAATTATAGTATGGCTATAAACTCAATGTTCGTTATTTCAAAGTATTTAGAAGTAAATGTTACATCTTGAAGGAAGCAAGAAATGGAAAATTTGATGTAAAAGGTGATGAAGGTATATTCCTAGGCTACTCCTAAAAAAGCAAAGCATACAAATGTTTGAACCTTGCTACTCATAAATTCATAGAAAGTGTACATGTAAAAATTGATGAGTGTGCAGAGAGAAGTGAAGAACAAAGTAGTAAAGAGCCTAAGGACTACAAATTTTTTGTATATTATGAACCTGATACTGTACCTAAGACACATAAAATGGTGATTGGACAAAAATATTGTCAACCACTAAATTCATCTACACAAATCTTGTTGCAACATGTGCAACTAGTGCTGCTAACTAAAGAAACTGAGTCTCAGACTGAAGAAACCAAGTCATAGATAGAGGGAACCGAGTCTCAGACAGTGGAAATCGAGCATCAGACAAAAGAACAGAACAAAATATTTGAACATGGTGAACCAAGTGGATTAAGTACAAAATCAGAGAGGAAGGAACCTATACTTGCAAAATATGTCAGAAGGCATCATGCACCTGAACAAATAATTGGAGATCAGACTGTAATGACAAGGAACAAAATTAAAGGTACATGTTTGCTTAGTGAAATTGAACCTAGATCTATTAAAGATGCATTGAATGATGAAAACTGGATAGAAGCCATGAATGAAGAGATTGAGCATATAGAAAAGAACAAAACCTGGACTCTTGTACCTGGACCAAAAGACAAGAATGTGATTGGTACTAAGTGGGTTTTCAAAAACAAGATGAATGAAAAAGGTGAAGTTTCCAGAAACAAAGCAAGATTAGTATGTAAAGGATATGCTCAAGAAGAGGGTATTGATTATGGAGAAACTTTTGCTCCTGTTGCAAGACTTGAAGGAGTCAGAACTCTTCTGGTATACGCTACACACAAAGGATACAAGGTATATCAAATGGATGTAAAATCTGCATTTTTAAATAGAATTCTTGAAGAAGAAGTCTATATTGAGCAACCTGAAGGTTTTGTTGATCCTAATAAATGGAATATGGTTTGAAAATTGCACAAAGCCTTGTATGAAATGAAACAAGCTCCTAGAGCATAGTATGAAAGATTGCATGGTTACTTGATAAGTATTGGATTTTAGAGAACTAATGACAATAGTAGCTTGTACATCAAAGAAGGAAATCAAAACAAGATACTATTAGAAAAAATATTTATTGATGATATACTGTTTACAGGATATGATGATTTATTTAAAGCATTCTCCAAAGCTATGAATAAGGAATTTGAGATGTCTATGTTTGGTGAAATCAAATTCTTTGTTGGTTTACAAGTTTATCAGATGAAGGATGGTATCTACATTACCCAATCTAAATACATCAAAGAGATACTGAAGAAATTTGGAATGGAAGATTCCAGACTAGTTGGAACACCTATGCCTACTGGACATAAGTTGTCTAAGGATGATTATTCAAAGGAGGTAAATCAAACTACCTACAGATCCATGATTGGTAAACTTCAATATGTTGTTCACACTAGACCTGATATTGCATTAGCAGTTGGTATTGTTGCAAGATTTTTCAGCTAATCCTAGAGAGAATCATTTGATGACTATCAAGAGAATTCTAAGATATCTTAAGGGTACTAAAGAGTATGGATTATGGTATAAGAACAGAGGAAAATTTGATTTGAAGACTTTTACTGATGCTGATTGGGCAAGAAGTGTTGATGGCAGAAAGAGCACAAGTGGTGGATCATTATTCCTTGGTAAGAGATTAGTCTCTTGGACCAGTAAGAAAAATAATTGCATTTCTCAATCTACAACAAAGGCAGAGTATGTTGCTGCAACAGTGAATTATTCAAATATTATATGGTTCAAACAACTATTATTAGGTATGAAGGAGGAAATCAAAGAACTAATTATTATCTACTGTGACAACACTAGTGCAATTAACATTTCAAAGAACCCTGTGATGTACACAAAAACTAAACATATTGTAATAAAGTATCATTTCTTGAGAGAATTGGTTCAAGACAAGGAAGTAAGGTTGGAATATGTGAATACTAAAGAAAAAATTGCAGACATATTCACAAAACCATTACCTAAAGATGCATTCTTGTATCTTAGAGGAAAGCTAGGGGTGATTCCCCTAACTGAGGCTCATTAATGGATAGATTAGTGATGCATCAACCAAGATACAAAATAGATTTAACATGTTGATGCAGATATTCAGAGCTCATTGCATATGAATCAGTACAAACATGTACACTACAAATTCCTTGGATATGTATTGGATGGTGTCTTTGGCACTAGTTGTCAAAGAGAGAGAGATTATTGATGTCATGCCAAAGAAATTATCAAAGGAAAGATTATTAAGGAAGATATTGATGACAAAGTGAGAAATTTTATCAGAAACAAAGATTAATGTAAGAGGGAGAAATCTGTATTTTAGTGATTGTGAAGACAAAGGGAGTTTTCTAGATGAGAATCAGATGGTATCCAAGGACATCAATAAAATTTTATTCTTGTGTTTGTTTCTCTATAATTCTTTGTATTTTGACATGTTGTGTTTCCATCAATGCCAAAGAGGGAGATTGTTGATGACAATTATTCAATTGTGTATTGTCATTGATGTTTACACAAATATAGTGATGTCTACACAAATGTCTAATCCTATCCGAGCACAGTCAGTGTTTTCCAAGCTCTCTCGGGCATTGAAGAAGACCAAAGTGATTTTCAGTTCTAACCGAGTTCACTCGGGCATTATAATTTTGGTTGGGCATTGAAGGATTTTAGTATTAACCGAGTTATGCTTTTAGTGACAGCCGACTAACAACAGTTTATATTTTATGGTTAATTGGTTATATGCACCTGACAAACTTAAGTTTTATTGATTATTTGAAAGGTTATTCAGGCTGACTTTACAAGGCTTATCATATATATATATATATATATATATATATATATATATATATATATATAAGGTCAAGTTTGGATTGAATATGAGTGAGATGTGTGTATTTTGATATGAAGTGTGGAGGTGAAATCAGATGGGGTTCTGATTGAGAACATAATATACAGAGATGCAACAAAATATCCGATCAGTAAGGATCAAGTCTTATAAGCCAGAGAAGAGATCTGAATCAACAAAGATAGTTGCTTCGAAAAATATGTCAATCCATTGTTACTCTCTAACAATTGTAACAGTGATAAAAATCTCTTTATAGAGTAGACTTAGCAGTCTTTGTAAATCCTCTCACAAGGTGACATTTCTACATTAAAGTGTTTGAAGACCTCTAACAAGGCCACTCCTTACATGATGATTAAATCCTCTAACAGGGTCACACTTAACAATGTGTTATCGTAACCTTTAACATGGTTGGATCCTAACAGGGCTCACTTCAGAAGAGTGAAAAATAGTAACTAGTTGCAATTGATGGTTTTTCCCATATTGGATTTCCACTTTAAATCTTGGTGTTATCTGTGTAAATTTTATTTGCTTTGTGGTTTATGTTTCTGAAATTAATTACTAAAGGATAATCACAGTTAATATCTTAATATTTGCTATGTTAATCGAGTGACAATAGAATATCTGTGTTAACCGAGCAACAATGTAAAGTTTGTTTAAGACATCTAAGAGAATTGGATTTGTTTTTGTGGTAACTGATTCACCCCTCCCCTCTCAGTTACTCAACTCATTTCCAACAGCTGGAGCCTCCACTATAATAGAACATGATCAGCTAGAGAAGACTATAAACAACTCCTGAAGAGCTGATCAATCGAACCAAGGAAGAATTAGAACCAATAGGAGATACCCCCCATAATGCTGAGCAGGGAGAGGTATGACAGGTACACTGAAATAGACTGCCAAGAATCACTGCATGATGAAGAACATACAAACACATATAAAAGATGGTGTCGTGGAAGGAACACTCACTTGACACACATCATGAGGCTAATGTCATGGAAGGAACACTCACTTGACAAAGGTAGATGGAAAACAAAGCAAACATAAAACCCCCCATGGCACTTTATAATGTAGTGCAAGTATAATAGAATCCCAAACATGCATTAGATGACATTTTATCTCAGTGCGTTTGCAAGAAATGCTACAGAAAAAGATGTATACAATATTCAGAAAAGGAAACGATCCGAGGACCATAAACATCCAAGATATCCACTAGAATGCCATAAAGCAAAAAATTGAATAAAAGATACATGGAGAAAATTCTGGGAGTGAGACCCATAGAAGAAGAAAGGATAACAAAAGCAACTTTCTGACGCCATGCAGAAGTCAAAAAAAGGAGTTCGGAGGAGCGAGATATAGTGATCGAAGTGCAAAATGGAACCCTAAATTTGATTGAAAACAACCCTGTAAGACAAAAAAATCAGATCGTCCTCGAAACCAGCTTTCTGTCGATATCTTGTTTGGCGAAAAATGCCTCCGTTTGCTCTAGTTATGAGCAAAAAACCACCAGTAGGTCAAAAAACCAAATGAACCGGAAGAAACCTTAGCCAAAAATGGCGGAGCCTGACTAAACTAGCGAAACCCTCCAAATCTGGATTGCCTTCAGAATTCCCGCCAAATTTGGTGGAAAAAATATCATTTTTTTAATGAAAAAAAAATAATAAAAAACAACAATTTTTTTTAATTTAAAAAAATAATTAAAAAAATAGCATGTATTTTTTTCAAAAAAAAACATTTAAAAAAAAGTATATTTTTAAAAGAAAAAAAACACAAAAAATATTTATATATTTTTATTTTAAAAAAATATTAAAAAAAAAATGTTTGTTTTTAATTAAAGAAAAAAAAACATAAATTTTTAAATATTTTTTTGTTTTAAAAAAATATTAAAAAAAAGATAGCGCTATGATTTTCTCTCTCCTCCATGCAACTGGATGACACATAAATCGAGGTGACACAGAAATCGAGGTGACATAGAAATCAAGGCACACGAAAATTGAGACACATGGAAATTGAGACAACATAAAAATTGAGGCGGTACAAAAATTGATGCAACGTCAAAACTGAGGCAGATTTTTGCCTCATAAAATGTGCCAGGGGTTGTGCATGCAAAAATATGGTCCAAATTTCAATTGTGTCCAAATAGGACATACCTTATATGAAAATGGGGGTCTTGGGGCATTTCAAACACAACCCAGATGTTAGTTTTTGCCCAAAGTGGTCCAAAAAATAAATCCCCTCCAGATCCACACAGAAAATGCAGAAAAACCTTGAAACCCTCGGAGCTCCAAAAACTTCAAAAACTCAGGAACATGCAGCAGCAGCAGCAGCAAGGCTCTGATACCATGTTAGAATTCAAAGAATTCATAAGCCAAGATCATCTACATGCAAAATAACCTGTTACAAAAGCAAAGCTTGGAGACAAAAAAGTTCTGAAAGGCAAAATATTCATTCAGAGAGGGAATGCAAAATACAAAGAGATCAAACCTTATGAAGGTGATCAAAACCCTAAAAAGAAAACCCTAAAGGGGAAAAATCTAGGTTGCATAATAATAATTAATAAAAGAATTAATTATTATATGCCTAAAGTTTAGCTTAAGTGAAATAGAGAAAATAAGTGACTTAATAATTAAATCAATATGATTTAATTAATAAGCGGAATCACTTTATTACTCTAACATCCGATGGCCTAAAAGAAATAAACATCCCAAACATGGAGTGGAAGACTGGGGAGATGAACCCACAATGAGTGGTTTAGTAAGAGGGTTGAAGGAGACTGTCCAAGGTTTTTCCAAAGGAGAGTGATTCACCCAAACCTATAGCTTTCTCAGTAGCAAACCACAGTCTTCAGAAGAAGACAACACAACAATAAAAAACCTCTTTGCACAAGGGAAATACTCAGTGCCACCAGAGACTAAGGATCACCAAGAACTTGTTACCCAATGATGTAGATCTGAAAGAGAAGGATAGAGACCAATGGATCTACAATCCAACCTACGATGTTGGTAGAAATCCACATTATCCACCACATTTGGGCCACACACCACAAGGGAGGTCTTGGCACAGGCAATGGGTCAAGCTTTCAGCTTTGGAGGAATAGTAGTAACAAATTGGACAACATAGGCATAGCTCCATCCATCAAGAACAATAGATTTTGGTAAGGGGGACCCCATGCTTAACAACCCTAGAAGCGGAAACTCCACCACCACAGCTAGGAATGATAGTCTGCACACACATTTTTATAGGCAAGGCAGAGGGCCCAACCCCCATTTTAGCATCTAGCACAGGGGCAACAAAATCTCCATTCATGCCGAAAGGAGTTGTTTGGGAGGGCAAAATGGTTAGAGGCATTTAAAAAAATCTTGATATAATTTTAATCAGTGTTATTTCAACTAGCTTAAAAATTATAACATATTTATTATGGGTATTTAAAATGTTAAAAGATCAGTTCTTTAATATATTATTTTCATTGATTGAATAATTAAAATTTCAGTTTTTAAATATATATTTCTATTGAATTTAATGTTAAAGTTTGGTTATTTATATTAAGTTAATTATCTTAATGTTAAAAGTTAATTTCTTATGATGTCATCTTCAATTTTTTTTGCAACATATAGAGATCTTTTAAATAGTTATTATGATACACGTGTTTAGATAAATGATTAAAATTTTAACTCTTTTTTTTAGTATTTATACAAAGCTTCAAATCCTCTATGTAACTATAATAATGTGAGTTATCTTTTTGATGGTATGTTAATATTTTTGTATTGATAAACCTTTTAGGCATTAACATAAATAAATTTCTTCTACATGATAATTCTATCAAATATGTTTTTGATTAATAGAAGAAAAAAAAAAGGGTTTTGTCCCTTACAAAACCACATCCCAAAGGTGTAAAAACAAAAGATATTTACAAATAGGTTAAGAGAAGACCATTAATAGTAGATTAGCAACACATATAGTAACTCATGTCAAGTATGGATACACGACTCACCCACAATAATGGGAGGAGGGTGAGAAACTATAGAGTGATTCTTCCTTTGCCATCGAACAACCATCCAGATGATACTTTTAGTAGGATGCCCAACACAATATGGTCGGACCATCAAGGAGAGAGAATCAACATCATCAACATGACCAAAGTGTTGACAATGTTTCAGTAGCCACAAGCTAGAGCAATAGTAGTTGAAGAAGAGTTAATGCCGCCAGAGGGGATTGAATAAAATACAAGGGGTGAAGATAGATCCATTGGGAGGGAGGAGGTTGAAATGAAAGGAGCATCACCCAGAGGGGAGACTTAATTATCCTGAAGAGTATCATCAGAGGAAGAGTTGGAGGCCAGGATAGTCAAATGATCATCATTTTCATCCTTCCACCATGTCGTAATACCTTTACGATGCGAAAGAGAACAATTAATGGCCAGATGACCAGTAGAGAAGCACTGCCTACATCTGAAGGGGATACCCTCAAAATCCAGTGATTAGGTCCATGACCTATCCCCAACCATGACAAGAACACCCCCAGAAGGGATGTGAATATGTCAAGGTCAACCAAAATGTGAGTAAAAGTATATCGGTTCACCTCAACCGTAGCCTCATCCACCTTTAAAAAATGTCCAATAGAGTTGCCTATGGACTCAAAACAAGAATTCTCCCAAAAAATGAAGGGGAAGATTTGGGAGATGAACCCACACTGGACGCACACTAATCGGTTCAATGAAAGGGTTAAAGGAGGCTGCCCAGGGTTTGGTTGAGAGAGAGTAATTCCCCCACTTCCATAGTTTTCTTAATATCAAATCATGCTCGTCCTCATAAGTAAAACCAAAAATAAAAAATCCTTTTGCACAAGGAAAGAGCTCGATGTTACCAGAGACTAACGATCTCTAATACTCCACATTATAATGGTGCAGATCCAAAAGGGAGGGCCCAAAACTAATAAATCGACAAACCAACCCACAATGTTGGTAGAAATCCACATTTTCCACCACTTTCGGGTGACAAACCACCACATGGGAGGTCTTGGCATTGACAATGGGATGAGATTTCACCTTTAAAGATACATATTTAGCACCCCAAGCATAGCTCTTTCTCCTAACAACAAAAATAGAGGTGGGGGGAACCCCAACCTTCTTAGTAGTAGAGATCTGATCTCCACCAAAACTAGGAATCTCTGAGCCCCCCACAGGTGAAACCATCAAAGGCCCACCATCAAAAGAGAGCACATTAAATGTCCCTGCCAAAGCCCCCAACCCAGGAGTGACCGAAAGCAACAGGGCAGACGACCTGGGTGATTTCAAAATGACCATTGAGTGGGAAGTGACTTTGACAGACTCAAACAACTCCATATTCTTTTTTTATTCTATCAAATCTTCAAATTGAATGACAATTTTATTTATATAATAAAATTAACTATAACTATAACTACAAAATTTTATAAAATTATATAGAAGATACTTTCATACTTATTTTACCTTTTTAATGGTTGTTTGTGTGCCTCAATGCTACTATATTGACTAATTTTTTTTCTTTTCTATGATGAAAAATATATGAATTCTAGCAACAGTTCGTATGATTTTCCAATTGTTGTGAGGAATGGAACCCTTGCAAAAATCATTCCTATTGCAACATTGAATCCTTATCAAAGTAGATAGACAATAAATGCTAGAGTTACTACAAAGGGTCAACTTCATCATTTCAATAATGCAAAAGGATATAAATGTTTGTTATAGTTTTGAACTAGTTGGTTCTGATGGTGGTGAAATAAGAGTAATATGTTTTAAAGATATTATAAATAGATTCTATGGTTGCATGGAGACTAGGAGAGTCTTTACAATCCCAAAAAGGAACCTCAAACTCTGACAAATGAATTTCAAGTATTTAAAGGATGACTGAGAAATTTTATTACAAAGTAATTCCATCGTTGAATTGTGTTTAGAGGAGGATATCTTTATACGTAAGAAACATTTTGATTTTATATCAATAAGTGAAGTTAAGAGTATGGAAATAAATTATATAGTTGATATCTTTGGTGTTGTTTATCAATCGATCCATCAGATATAATATCAAAAAAGAATGTCACACAAACTCAAAAAATAACTTTTCAATTGAAAGACATGTTAGGTTTTAGAGTGGAGTTGTCAATGTGGGGTGTTTTTTGCAATAAGGAAGGCCAACAACTCTAGGAATCGTGCAATTTAAGTAATTTCTCCATTCTCACAATAAAGGCTGGACGAATTAGTGATTTCGATGAAAAATTTGTGGGAGAAATTAACATAAGTAACTTCTTATTAATCCAGATCTTCAGGATCACAAAAATTGAGATCTTGGTTTGATACAAAAGGGAAGAATCTCACTTCTTATTCTATTAAAAAGGAAATCTCATATGTTAGACAAGCAAGAATGCTGAAAAGTATGACACAAATTAAGGATGATGAACTTGTTAGATCTAATAAACCTTAGGAGATTGTGAGAAAAACTAACTTATCTATCATACAGGTGGATAATTTATGTTATACAGTTTGCCCCTTGAAAATAGAAGATAAGCAATGCAAAAAGAATGTGAACAATAATGGAAATGGTAATTGGTATTGTGAAAATGTAAGAAGAGTTTTTAAAATGATATTATAAATATATGCTTCCATGCAAAGTGCAAAACCATATAAATTTCTCTTGAGTTGCTTCTTTTGAAGAAGAAAGAGAAGAAATTATTGGTTTTAAGACAAAATAATTGAACACATTGAAGTATGTGTTGGAGATTTGTTTATGTTCAGTTGATTGATTGTATGTTTGTCATTGATGACAACATATAATATACAACTATGATTCTGTATGTACTTATCAAAATGATGACATGAAGACTTGCATGGTTAGATACATGTTGTTGACATGTTTATTATGTTATGTTCATACACAGATCCAAATATCATGTTTCAGTCAAGTTGTGTAATTCTGTTATTGGTAGTTACTGTTCTGGAAGAGTATCTGTTCAGAGCCGACGTATGTAACATGTTTCTTGAGTTTCACCTATCTTCAGGATATGCGTGTGTATATTCATGATTAGTTATGAGTTGATGATAGTTATCTAAAGGCACCAAACGTGTTTCAAGAGATTACAAAGTTAGAGTTAATTTGGTGAGGCTGACTTAGTGGAGCGTCGCGTCTATTCAGTTTATACTTGTGTGGTTGTAATATTGTTTGCATGCTTAGTAGATTCGACAAGGATGTTATAAAGAGTTGTCTTACAGGTCCCATGATCTTATACTTTGAGGAAGATACTTATAGCAAGTCATTTTGTGATACGCTAAGTGTGAATGATACAAAAAAGAGACAAAAGATGTACAGAGAAGAATATCAGATGTGGTTCATTCATCAAGAGTCTATGTGAAGAATAAGTGAAAGATTGTAATACACTGGAACTGATCAAGACAACATGTCTACTCTATAGTTCATCATCAGATATAGTGCATATCTGTTATATAGAAGGTTGTAGCCTTCACCATTAAGCAATGAGCTTTTGGACAGTGAGTCCGCCACCCCTAATAGGGTTATTTGTAAAAGACTCCGAACAGGGTCCGACCCTTAACTAGGTCACTATACTTATTGCATTGTAAAGTTCAACTCCTAATAGGGTTGAAATATCTTCTAACAGGGATTACTATAAACAAGTATAGTTCATTGTGGGTGCTAATTCCCACCGGGGTTTTTACCATTTGGTTTCCCCATAATCAAATTGTGTGTTGTG
>MU226447.1:491537-509697 GCA_018584345.1 Thuja plicata
CAAAAAGTCTAGCAATGGATGAAGAGGTATGTTTACTTTCACAGATTGAACCTTTAAGTGTTGAAGATGCTTGTAATGATTCTGATTGGAAGAATGCAATGAAAGAAGAATTAGATCAGATAATTAATAATGATACATTGGAATTGGTCCCTAGACCCAGTGACAAAAATGTGATTGGAACAAAGTGGGTATTCAGAAACAAGATGAATGAAGATAGTATAGTAGTAAGAAACAAAGCAAGATTGGTATGTAAAGGATACAAGCAAAGAGAAGTAATAGACTACACTGATACATTTTCCCCTGTAGGTAGACTAGAAGCCATTAAATTGTTCTTGGACTATGCAACATTCAAAGACTTTAAAGTTTATCAAATGGATGTAAAGTCGGCTTTTCTGAATGGAGACTTGAAGGAAGAAGTTTACATAGAACATCCCAAAGGATTTAATCTTTCAGATGAACCAGACATGGTATGCAGATTGAAGAAAGCACTCTATGATCTTAAACATGCCCCAAGAGCTTGGTATGAGAGACTTGATGGTTATCTTACCAAGATTGGATTCAAGAAATGAGTAGTAGATTGTAACCTATTCACAAGAGAGATACCTGATGGATTATTACTAGTTTCCATATTTGTTGATGACATTATCTTTGGAGGTAATGACAAGCTCAGTTCAACATTTGCAAAAGAAATGTAGAATGAATTTGAAATGAGCATGATTGGTCCTATAAAATACTTTTTGAGACTGAATGTAAAGCAGACAGATAAAGGTATATTCATTAATCAGTCAAAATATGTGAAGGAAATATTGAAGACCTTCCAGATGGAATACTGTAAGCTAGTATGCACTCCAATGATAACATGAAGAAAGATTTCAAAAGATGATGATTCCATAGCAGTTGATAAGACATTGTACAAATCTATGATTGGTAAAATCATTTATCTAACTCAATCTAGACCTGACATATCTAATGCAATTGGCATTGTTGGAAGATTTGCAGCTGAACCCAAGTAGAATCACCTAATGGCAATCAAGAGGATATTCAGATATCTAAAGGGAACTATAGACTATGGTTTATGGTATCCTAAATTAGAGAATGTACAACTTCATGTGTATACAGATGTAGATTGGGCAAGTTGTATTGATGATAGGAAGAGCACTTCAAGAGGAGCAGTATTTCTTGGAGACAGGTTGGTTTCTTGGATAAGCAAGAAGTAGAACTGTATTTCTCAGTCAACAAAAAAAGCTGAATATGTTGTAGCAGCACTGAATTGTTCAACCATGGTTTGGATCAAGTAGATGGTTAAAGAATTTGGCATTCAGGTTGATTATCCTATTGTTATTCATGTGATAACACTAGCACTATCAACATGTCTAAGAACCTTGTGATGCATGCAAAGACAAAACACATAGAGATCAAGTACCATTTTCTGAGAGAAAAGGTTGCAGACAAAGAAGTGAAATTGGACTATGTGAGTACCAAAGAACAATTGGAAGATATTTTCACAAAGCCCTTAGCAAAGGATACTTTTGAGTATCTCTGGGAGAAGTTGGGAGTAATTCCCTCTCCCGAGTCTGTTTAGAAGAAGCAACAAGAACATCAGTCATTAAGTGACTGATGAATGGTTGACTACTCTACTTCTAGAGTAGTACCTGTGCCTAATGATTTATGACGCCCTTTTCCATTGATGTCAAAGGGGGAGTATATAGTAAGGGGAAGCATATACTCTGGGGGAGTATATACATGGAACAAAAACACAGTCAGAGGAACTGTAGTAGTATAGAGATATCTTTAATGAGGATATTGAGAAGATTGTAAAAGAAAGAGGACACCATGAATAGAGGATGTTTTTTGATGTCATATGTTGCCATCAATGTCAAAGGGGGAGATTGTTGGAGATTTGTTTCTGTTCAGTTGATTGATTGTATGTTTGTCATTAATGACAACATATAATACAAAACAATGATTCTGTATATACTTATCAGAATGATGACATGAAGAATTGCATGGTTAGATAAATTTTTTTGACATGTTTATTATGTTATGTTCATACATGTAGATCCAGATATGATGTTTCAGTCAAGTTGTGTAATTCTGTTATTGGCAGTTACAGTTCTGGAAGAGTATCTGTTCAGAACCGACGTATGTAACGTGTTTCTTGAGTTGCGCTTATCTTCAAGATATGCGTGTGTATATTCATGATTAGGTATGAGTTGATGATAGTTATCTAAAGGTGCCAAACATGTTTCAATAATATTGCAAAGTTAGAGTTAATTTGGTGAGGTCGACTTAGTGGAGTGTCGCGTCTATTCAGTTTATACTTGCATGGTTGTAATATTGTTTGTGTGCTTAGTAGAGCCAACAAGGATGTTATAAAGAGTTTTCTTATAGGTCCCATGATCTTATACTTTGAGGAAGATACTTATAGCAAGTCATTTTGTGATACGTTAAGTGTGAATGATACAAAAAAGAGACAAAAGATGTACAGAGTAGAATATCAGATGTGGTTCATTCATCAAGAGTTTATGTGAAGAAGTGAAAGATTGTAATACACTGGAACTAATCAAGACAAAAGGTCTACTCTACAGTTCATCATCAGATATAGTGCATATCTGTTATATAGAAGGTTGTAGCCTTCACCATTAAGCAGTGAGCTTTTGGACAATGAGTCCACCACCCCTAATAGGGTTATTTGTAAAAGACTCCTAACAGGGTCCGACCCTTAACCAGGTCACTATACTTATTGCATTGTAAAGTACAACTCCTAACAGGGTTGAAATATCTTCTAACATGGATTACTATAAACAAGTATAGTTCATTATGGTGCTAATTCTCACCGGGGTGGTGCAGAGCACCCTAGGGTTTAGCTCCGAAGCCCTAGCAATCTAACAGAGGTGGTCCGAGAGCAGATCATAGTGAATGATGAAGTTTTGTTTGGCTAGCAGTTTCTGTTATTCTCCTAAACCCTAATAGTTCTTAACTCTTAGCGCAAGAGCGGGCCAGTGACATTTGGCATATCGTAAAGTCGTAGGATGATCGACGGTTAACTTGAAACAGCTTGCGGTGAAGCGACAATGGTTATCGCAAAGTTGGCAGATGCTCAGCGGTTAGGATGAAAGAACTTGCGATGAAGCGACAATGGTTATCGCAAAGTCGGCAGATGCTCAGCGGTTAGGATGAAACAGCTTGCGATGAAGAGACAATGGTTATCGCAAAGTTGGCAGATGCTCAGCGGTTAGCAGGAAACAGTTTGCGATGATGCGACAAGGCTTATCGCACAGTCGACAGATGATCGACGGTTAAGTTAATAGGTGTGGTGACAATGCGATGACAGTGTATCGCCAAGTCGCAAGGTAATCGGCGGTTAAGTGAATAAGTGCTGCGACAATGAGATGACCGTGTGTCGTGTAATCACAGGACAACATGCGGTTAAGTAAAGGAGTGTTGCGGTGACACGACAACAATGGGTCGCAAGATCGCAGGATAACAGGCGGTTAAGTTACTCAGTCTTGTGATAACGCGACAACAACATATCGCAAGATCGACATGCATGGCTATTAGGACTCGCGACATTGCGACTAACAGTCAGAGTGAGGAAAATGTATGATCGGGACCTGAGCTGAGAAAGAGTTATGATGCCACAGACAGAGGAAGAAAATATGTTGACTTGTCAACATCGCAGAGGGAATTGGAAAAGTCAGTGACACGAAGGAAAATGATGTCCACGTCGACAACCATGCTGAGGAAGATCTTGATGACAGTTACGGGAGGAAGACGAAAAGCCGAGGTAGTTAGAATCCTCAGGCGGACAGGTAACCTAAAAATGGTTACAAATCAAGAAGAGGCCGAATATATATACTCAAGGAAGAAGACTTGTAGAAGGGGTTGAAGAACTGGAATTGTGAAGGCTAGCAGAATAAGTTTTCAGTGTGTTCTGTGTAGATTTGTGTTGTGTGCCGATTTCTGTAGAGTAGGATTTTGATTTCAATTCAGTTCAATGGATACCTTTTGACTCTCATAATCAGGCTTATGGAGTGTGTCCATCAAAAGGTACCCATTATGTATTTTTATTCTATTTTTGTGTTTGTGTTTGAGAAGAGGGTAGTCAGAATTGTAGACAAGTCCTAGGCGAGCTAAATGGTCCGGCTAGAGAACTTGTAGGAGAGAGAGATAGAAGGAGAAAGGTGCATGACTGACTTTATTCAGTCATGGAGAGAAAGATAAGGTAAAGAGTAGGACATTTCGGTGGGTAGGAAACCTAGGAGAGACGGAGCATAGAAATCCTTCTAGTTAGGGTCTGTGAGTAACCTTGAAGAGACTCAAGTGTGAGTCTAGAGGATCTTGAAGTGAATAGGGTCCAAAGTGAGATTCCTAAGAAAGAGTAGGAGTCTAGGAGAGCAAGGTGACCTCCCCATCATGGGGTTTTTACCATTTGGTTTCCCCGTAATCAAATTGTGTGTTATGTACTGTGTTATCTAATTAAGCATTTACTTTGTTGTATTCTAAAGTTAAGGAAGTAAAAATAATTAAAGTTACTGATAATTGATTCACCCCCCCTCTCAGTTATCCTTTGAGACTATTCTAACAGTATGAAGAACAAGATGATGTCAAGCTTTGAGACATCATATGGAAAGTCCTTTTCAATAGATATACAATTAAACTTCAAGTGAAAGAAGAGACTTATAATATTAAATAGGGGGTTATGTGCATTGTTAAGAACATAAAAATATAGCTATACATTTGAAATCATAGTTTTAGTAGATTCAATTGCTAATATCCATGTCTATTAAAAAAATAGTTGCTACAATTGAAACAATTGTTATATTGTCATTGATGTGAAATCTTAACTGGTAAGACAATTGCTATCTAGTAAAGTGCCATATCATTTGATTCATGAAGAAGATTTGAAAAGAGGAGAAAACAAGAAGACGTAGTGAAATGGTAGAATTATGTTAAACAAAAATGGGTACCTAATGAGTTGGGAAATTGGCAAGATAATGTGTTGTTTATCTTTATCACCAAGTGAAGTATGGAAGACTAAAAGCTTAGTCTTGACCAAGCAAAATAGCATAAGATTAAGGAACTTAAGTTTAAATAGTTTATGTGGAGTGATGCGAGTATCGAATGAGTGCCATAACATGCTGAGAAAATATAGTGTTGACTGAGCATCAATATTTACTGAGTTATCTAGTGATGACCGAGCAGAAGAGCACAATGATGACCGAGTGTAAATATTTTACAGTTTGAGAAAGATTTGAGATCCCAGCTGATATAGTTGAATTCTTGTGTATTTAAGATAAGGATGAATGCCGTGGAGAATTTAATGAGCATTTAATATATGTTTAACTGTGTCTATGTATGGATTCAAGAAGGAGTTTTGAGATGTATCTAAAAAGTATAAGGAGAACAAAATATTGGAAGGACTCATTGGATCTGACCAAACCCTAAGATCTATGGTGATGATTAAGTAGAAAAAGATCAAGCTACCTAATCAGAGAGGTATAAGATTAACCTAATTGTAGGTTATGTGTGTAGAGGTTGATTTAGTTGATTGAGAAAATCTAAGCATAAGGTAGAGAAGGTTGAGAAGAGCAGTACAAAACTGTGAAGTGGTGATTGCTTGATGAATTTCCAAGAAGATCAGAGAGATGGAGATGATAATAAAGGCTAGTCAGTGAATTAGCACTTGAGAAAAAGTGGATTTGTATTTGCAAAGTGAGTTGTATGTTTCAGATCAAAACTACTGTTACTTTCCAACCATTGTATCTGTCAAAATCCTTTAATCAAGGTTGACCTAACCGTCATTTTGTAAATCCTTTAATCAAGGTGACATTCTAATGGAATGATCTAAGTCCTCTAATAGGGCTCACTTTTAATAGGGCAATTAAATCCTTTAACAGGGTCACACATAATAGTGTGTATTGTAACCTTTAATAGGGTTGGCTCCTCACAGAGCTCACTTCAGAAGAGTGAAATATTGGTAGCATGTTACTGGTGGTTTTTCCCATATTGGGTTTCCATGTTAAATCCTGGTGTCATACTTGTGTGAATGTCATTTGATGTGTTTACTATTAAGAGTTGTATATTATGCAAGTTGATTACTTTAGGATAGTAGAATGCAAGTTTATGTTACTGATTATATGCTATATAGACCGAGTGGATTTTTGAGTAGATATAAGTTGGTTAAAGTATTTTAAAGTTAAATTGGTACATCTAGAACTGATCCACCCCCTCTCAGTTATTTTAAATCATTGTAACAATTGGTATCAGAGCGTTGTGGTGCTTGTAAGGAAAAGTTTGAAGGTACTTGAAGCTAAAGATCAAGATGTATAAAAAGGAGGTACCAAGGCTGAACAAGGAGAACTTCCTTGCATGGAAAAGTTTGATGAAACTACAACTAGCTGGAATTGGAGAAGCAAAAAAATACTATGTGGAACATGAATACATAACCATGCCTACACCGTTGAAAACTCAATAGATTAAGGACAAGGAAGAACACATTCAAGCAATGTTGGAGATTGCATCAACCCTAAGTTATCCTAAATTTGATGGCATAAAAGACTGTACTACTGTAAAAGAAATGTGGGAGACACTGGTATCTATCTATGAAGGTGATACAAATGTACTTAGAGCCAAATCTGAAATCTTGAGAGGTAAGTTTGATGAAATGAGAATGTTAGAAGGTGAAACTATTGTTCAATATTGTAGCTGAGTTAAGGAGGTTGTGAATGCTATTAGAGGAGCTAATGGAACTATTGATGATGATACTATTATTAGAAATTTATTGAGAACCCTACTTCCTATTTATTCTATTAGAGTTTCTACTATACAAGAATTGAGATGTACTTCTGGTAACAACTTAACTCTGGAAGGTTTAGTTGGTAGACTTATTGCTTTTGAGTTATCAATTTTTGATAATTTCACCCCTCACAATGTTGATTCTGCATTCAAATCACAATTGACTCTTCATAAGACTAACAAAGGAAAAGAAAGACATGTGAATAGTGAAAGTGACACTTCTTATGATGATCTTGATGAACTTGAGGCACTATGGCTAAAAGACTACCGAGAGGAAAAGGAAAATTCAAAGGTAAACTTCCTATAATTTGTTTTTCATGTAACAAAGTTGGCCATATTGCAGCAAGGTGCCTTGACATGAATGATAAGGATAAAAGAAGACAAGGAAAGTACAAAGACAAAAGGGATGACAAAGATTTCAGAAGGTACAAGGACTATAAGGACAAAGGAAATAAATCCAGCTATATTGCTGAAGAAGAAACTGATAGGGAATCTGATAAATATGATGACCATGATATAGAGTGTTGGGATAATGGAAAGGGTGTGTACTAAGAGGGGATGGGTGAATCAATACCTTAAAAACTTTTTAATCAATTCTTTGTAACCATTGTTATGTATTAACCGTCTAAGTAGATTGCATACACCAAACATATAGTATCACTGCTGAAATGTAAATGCATGTAAAGTAAATAATACACATACATGAAATTAAGTACTCATGACACTAATATTTTTGTATCACAAAAAACCCCTATTAGAAGGTAAAAACTGCGGTGGGGATGAGACCCACAAAACTTCACTACTATAGTAAATAAAGTAGCATGTTAAAGCTTACAAAGAATTATCACTTTTGATGATCTTACCCTGTTAGGAGTAATAATGAGATCAATTAGATCTACCTCGTGTGAGGATTTTTCAACATAAGTTATGTGTCCACTTGGTTAAGAGATTTACAAAAAGACGGTTAAGTCTTTTCTGTTAAGAGATATAGGGGTCTATTACAATTGTTAGAGAGTAACAAAAGTATGATCTGAAACATATACAATCTCAATATTGCTGATATAGATCCATTAAGTACATTCAAAACATATCACCTCAATGTGAATGATAATATATCCTTCTATGTTCTGATTGGTAGTCTTTCTTCTATTATGAAAATTGATTGTTGCAATGTAGTCTCTGTCCTTAAAATCCCTGGTCTGATCTCTGATGTCTATGGTATGGTAGCTACTTGATCATTTCTTGATCAACATACATTAAAAAATTGACATCTATACATTTATATATCAAACTTTATGATCTAATTAGGGCTTTACAATTACATCCCTAACCTAAGATCAATGGTGTACATAATTTACCTTGATCATATAACATAGAAGATATAAATAATTAATGTTGTAAATCCATAATTTATGCTCTCCTCGATCTTGTAAACTGTTATCTAGGTCAGAATTTTTTTTTTACATAGAATAATGTGCCAAAACAAATTTTTATGTGGCCTCTAGTCCACTCGGTTAATGCTGTCTCTCGGTGCTCGGTGTAGTCTGTGTATCTTGATTATACTGTGTAGCTTGGTGTTGTCTAATGCTTGGTAAATTCTGTCTATAGTCTGTCTTCTTGGGTATCACTATACTCGGTTAACTCTGGGCATGATCAGTGCTCTCGGTTAACTCTGCACTTTGGTGAATATACCAACTGTCATGTTTGTGAATCTGTTACCGATTGTCCATATTGAGTGCGTGAATACTAATGAAAACTTCAATGCTTAATTGGAGTAACATTCTCCCCCTTTGGCATTAGTATCAAAAAATTATTACTATACATACTATACATGATGACTCCCCCTTTGTACATGCTCGATATATGTATACGAACTCATCCTGATTATAGTATCCCCCTTTACTATACTTATATACATATATTCCCCCTTTTTTGAAAATAATGACAAAAGGAGTATAAATTACAATTTGTCAAAAATGTTAGGATGGGCATTCGTAAGAGTGTCCAGTAGCTTCTCCCATTCCTCTTTTAAATGCTCAAGGGTTAATTTCTCTAGGTTTATCTGAGCATGCATATAATATATGCTATCGGTTACTGACAATTCTGGGATGGCAACCAGATTCTTTTCCAATGTCACATGTTTTTGCATCATCACCAAATGTGGTAGTAATGTTTCCTGTAGCTCAGTTACTCAAGCTCTGATTTTCTCCTCTTCTTTCTTCAAGTCTAGTCTCAACCGCTTGGTTTGGAGAACTTTATTGTAATGCATCTGCAATGCATGTTGCTTAGTTGATAGACTGGTTGCACTATCCTTTAGATCTTGATCTATTTGATTTATCTTTTCACTCATCTCGGTAGTGAAGTGATCTAGAGTGTATAAATTCTGTATAAATGTAATGAATTCAGATATAATAATTTCTAAATCACTTAAAAATTTAGACAAAGTTACCTTATTAACTACCTTTGCCTGACGGATCTTCTCAGTGACCTTGTATTGTATCTTCTTCTCTTCTCTTTCTTCCAATTTTTGCTTGACATCAACATCAGGTTTATTAATGGCCTTGGTAAGAAGTTGAAGTTGATCAATGATGAAGGTCATTTCATTGATAGCTATGTTAGGAACAACTTGTTGTAGAATCTCCTTGGCAACTTCTAATACTTGTGCATTAAAATGTTCTTGCCTTAATTTATCCTGCACTTCTTTCCTGGTGCATAATTCACCATTTTTCTTCAATGTTTTTAGATCGGGTGTTCTTGGATCCCATGCTGAAATATCTATGATTTCATTTAAAGTTATGGTGTCTTTTCTTCCTTTCTTCTTCTTCTTGTTCTTTCCTTTAACACTGGATGAAAGAGATAAAGTTAAAGCTAACTGAGCCTTGTGCTCAGTTTCAGAATTTGTTGGCTCGGTACTTGGTGTGATGACTTGGTTAGGTACCTCCGTAACTAACTTTGTATCTTTAGTAGAAGTATCTACTGTATTATTTGTGCTATCTGTATTACCTTCACCTTTTATTTCTGCATCAGTGGTATTTCTTGGTGCATCACCTTGGGTTATCCCACCACTATGCTTGGTCTGTGTACCTTGCTTATCACCCTTATATTTAGTTTTATCAGTGGCCTACTCGGGTGTCTTTCATTGTGCTTCACTTTCAACATCAATTTCTTGTACCAACATAGGTAACTATCCTGGTACATTTGCTCAGGCGATCTCTATTGTGTCTTGTTCATTCATGGTCTTGGGTGCTCCGACTATCTCATCTTCCTTAGCTTTATCATCTGGATCACCTTCAGTGATGTAATTTACTGTGATATCTAGGTGACTCATGTTAGTCAATAGTTGAGGAATTCCATCTAATACATTTTCAACATCTGCATCATCAACATCTATGGGTTCTGTGCTTGGCCGATCTTCCTTGGTGTCGACTTTGGATGCAATGTCTATTTCTTCATCGGTATCCTTAATTTCCTTAGGTGGATTAAAAAGTTTATTCCATATTTGTGTGCTCTCAATATCTACTTCCTTTAGATTTCCTTGTAGAATATTCAGCGCCCACACCTTCTTAGGAAATTGTTTGGCATACTGCTGCATTATATCATTTATCTGCTCAACTATGTAATAAGATTTAATAAGAGTGAGAGCTTCTTCTCTCATCTATTTCTTGGTTTGAAGTGCATAGGACCAACGTGCTGATATCTTATCATACAATTCAGAAGGAAGGTAGGTAGTAAATTCAACTGGAACTTATTTAAATTTGATCATCATACCTATAATTTCTTCTTTGAGTTTGTCCTTGTGCTTGGTAGTCATATTAGAATATGCATGTATCTTTGGATGTCCTAGTTGTCTGATTGTAATGATTGCTTCTACAATTTCATCAATAGTCTGAGGTATCTTATTCTATACAACCCTGAATTGATCTGGATTGTCATAAGAATCATCCTTGTCATATTTGTTCCTTACATATCTCTTCCTTTGCCTCGATGCAGGATTCTCGGTAGTACCCTTATGTTTTCTTGTTTGGTAAGTGAGCTTTGGTGAGGGTATTTTTATTTTTTCTACACCTTTCTTCAAAGGTGGTGAATCCACAGTCACCGATTGTGATCTGGTATGTGATGGAGACTCAATCTTTATACTTTTGCCTCTTTTGGCCTTAGGTGCCTTGTCTTGTACTTCATTTGAATCGGTGGCATCAACATCATGTTCAGGTTCATCATCTTGACCAAATAAAGTCTGCTCCTTGGTTTCATATACAGATTTATCTAATTCTTCATCTGTGATTTCAAATTTTCACTTCAAAGTCTTCACAATTTTAGTCTTTTTCCTGCCCATATTTTGAACTTGTATACCAATAGTGATTCGGGTCTGGGCTTCATCAAATGTGCCAAATCTCATGGTAGATTTATCAACAGGCTCATTCAACAAATTTTCAATAGCTTCAGAGAAAATATCAATATCTAACTCGTAATCTAACGGAGGTAGCCATGCTGTCCTCGGTTGTGCTGCCTTGATTAGAGTTGTATCGGTGTCAACTACAAGACATATTTCATCTTTGTATTTTTCCACTAATTTTTGAGGTATTCTGGATCTCTTTTCCATCCTTTCTTTGAACTTAGAGAAAATTCATTCATAAAAGGTTCAATGTTCTTTCCTAGACTTGTAATGAAGTCATTGATTTGAATTGTAATTGGTCGGTTTGAATTCCACTTTACTTTACTGATGAATGTAAAGAAGTTCTACAAGTAGAAAAATATGCATAGTAGTAGTGAACCAAACTTACATGTATTTGATCTAGTTGATCTGATGGTCTTCATATTTTCTTCAAATTGCCTTTGCAACAACTCGGCTAGGTCATATTGTACTCCTTTCTTTACAATTTTGTATTCTATGTCAACATCTCCACAAGTAATGTTGTTTAGTCTGTTGGAATGGAATATCTTATAGCCAATGACATAAGCTCTGAGTCATAGTTCAGGATCAATGATGTAATTGATCTTTAGACCTCTACCATCCCATTCGGCCCCTGTTATCTTTTCTATTTCAGTTCTTGGAGGGTGCCCTAGGGATTTTGATTTATCACATGTGGGATAACAGGTCATGACGTGAATAACATCCTTTGTTATCTTCTTGGGATCATCTAGCCATAGCTTTCCATCATGTACACAACTTAGAAAAATGTGGATCCACTCGGTCCTGAATACATTTGGGAAATTTAGGGCATTGGTTAACCCTTTAACTTCCAAATGTTTATGACCTTCTTTCAATTTCTCATCTGTGCATAGTGATTGATAAGTGGATATAAGCTCAAAGTCTTCAATTTCACCTATTTTTTAGTGAATGTAGGCACACACATCTTAGACTAACAAAACCCTAGGTGGGATAGATGAAAATGCACCTTTGTCATCTGGTTGGGCTGCAACCTGCGAATGGATCTTATAGTTGGGCTCAGTGCAAGTGGAGTTCACCAAAATAATCTTTTTATCTTTCTCCATATTTGCTTTCATGGTTTGAGATGTAGATGCCATTATTTATAGTTTAGGTCTTGCATGAAAGGTGTTCAAATAACTCGGTAAGTTCAATTGTGTACTGACTAACTTCTTTGTACTCGGAATGCACTTAAATCTCTATACAATGCACAAAAATGCTCTGCTGCAACTTTTCTCTCTTTGCTCTGTTCTGCTCTATGATCTCGGTGTGAACAAATGAGTTCATGTCAATCAAATTTATATAAAATGACTTAGGGTGGTGCAATAAATGCTCTTCACCAACTACTCAGTGAACAAACATTATGCTTAGTTAACACTGACAATACTTTAACTCGGTGAATGTAACAAATTCTCGGTTGCCATAGAAACTTAGTTGTCTCTTCACATATTTACCGACTGCCAGTTCTAACTTGGTACATATTAACCAACTCAACTAGATCATAGAAATTAAAAATATAATACCATAGTGCATCTCAATTCATGCTAATTTGACATTTGTGCAATGAACATAGGAACTGATGTAAGATATAGCTTTTGCAAAACATAGTTCCTTACCTGCTTATATTGCTTAGTTGGAGATGGTGGAGCCACCTAATCCATTGGATGAGGTGTCACCAACTGTTGTGCTTGGTCCTACATTATCATTTTATTATCTCCTCCACATTTGATATCTGATCCTTACAATTTCATCAATTGTATTTCCATTTCCATAAGTGTTTATTCAGTCTGCACAATCTCTGATTAAGTGACCAACTTTGTGACAGTGAGAACATGCCATACCAGAGTTTGACCAATTCCTAGACTTGGTTCGCCATTGTCTCATACAATTTTCTTCTATATGTCCATATTTACCACATACTATACAACTACTCCAAGTGTTATAATCCCATGCATAAGCATTACCTTGTCTTCTCGGTTGATTTACCTTTTCTTGTCCTTTAGGCTTCCAAACTTGCTTTGTGTCCTTCCTGCATGTTTGTGATGTATGACCATGCATGTTGCAATTTTGGTAGTATCTTTCCATGTATGGTTTCTTCAGTGGTTTTCTCATCTTGGATCTACACTCATGTGCCCGATGTCCATGTTTATTACAATTATAGAAAATACCATTAAATTTAGGAGGGTTTCTAGGAATACCTTTTGCTTTGCTTCTGCAAACATTTGATGTGTGGCCTGGTTTTCCACAATGATGGAAAGAGGGATTCTTAGGCTTCAAGCTTGAGTATACATTCCTTTGTTCAATTTGATTTGATGATCCTCCTTTCTCGGTATACCCTAATCTGGTATTGTTGTTCAGTCTTCTTTGATAGTTCATAAATTCATCCATTTTCTTAGTGCTTTCTTCAGATCTCTTAATCACTTCATTATGTTGTTGTAAAATCTTCAATTCATTTCTCATTTTTTCATTTTATTCTTTCAATACACCAATATCTTCTATTCTTCTTACAAGTTCAGTATTCACTCAGTTTGCTTCATGATTCATAGAAACCACTTGATTTGTGATCTCAAAGTAATGTTCAGTAAGTCTCAATATCTTAGATTCTTTTTTCTTGTAACTTTTTAGTCATTTGTCTTCTGTCATCAACAACCATATTTATATCTTGTTCATCTTTCTTTTCATCATTCAAGACTTCAACCATTCTAACCATTTGTGTATCTTGACCAATCTGCAGTGCTTTCACTTGTTCAGTAAGTTGTTGATTTCTCTCAGATAGCTTTGATATGATTCCTTCAGATGCATCATATATGCTACTAGATTTAGATCCAGATGTATCAAATGGGTCATGAATCTCTTCTTCATGATAATCAATCTCATGACAATAAAGTTCCATGTCCTTTCTCTTAATCAACATCTCCCCGAGTTTCTCTTTGGCTTCCTTGTATTGTTCGACATAGATCTACAACTGTAACTTTTGATTTTCAATGGTTTTATCAAGTGTATACCTTTCCATTATAAGA
Organism: Thuja plicata; assembly: GCA_018584345.1. NCBI lineage: Eukaryota > Viridiplantae > Streptophyta > Pinopsida > Cupressales > Cupressaceae > Thuja > Thuja plicata. Next base: position 505,782 of record MU226447.1, read on the forward strand.
TGTTTTCTCTTCATCAATTAAACCTTTAAAACAAGAGAACTAGCTTTGATACCAATTGTTGGGATACTGGAAAGGGTGTGTACTAAGAGGGGAAGGGTGAATCAGTACCCTAATTTTTTTTTAATCAATTCTTTGTAACCACTGTTCTGTATTAACCGACTGAGTAGATTGCATACACCAAACATATAGTATCACTACTGAAATGAAAATGCATGTAAAGTAAATAATACACATACATGAAATTAAGTACTCGTGACACTAATATTTTGGTATCGCAGAAAACCCCTGTTAGAAGGTAAAAAATGCGGTGGGGAAGAGACCCACAAAACTTCACTATTGCAGTAAATAAAGTAGCCTGTTAAAGCTTACAAAGAATGATCACTTCTGATGATCTTACCATGTTAGGAGTAATAATGAGATCGATTAGACCTACCTCGTGTAAGGATTTTTCAACACAAGTTATGTGTGCACTTAGTTAAGCGATTTAAAAAAAGATGGTTAAGTCTACTCTGTTAAGAGATTTAAGGGTCTATTACAATTGTTAGAGAGTAACAAAAGTTTGATCTGAAACATATACAATATCAATATTGCTGATATAGATCCATTAAGTACATTCAAAACATATCACCTCAATGTGAATGATAATACCTTCTGCTCTGTTTTGCTCGATAGCCTTGCTTCTGTTCTGAAAACTGATTGCTGCAATGTAGTCTCTATCCTTAAAATCCCTTGTCTGATCTTTGATGTCTGTAGTATGGCAGCTACTTGATCATTTATTGATCAACATACATTACAAAATTGACATCTATACATTTATATATCAAACTTTATGACCAAATTAGGGCTTTATACTTACATCCCTAACCTAAGATCAATGGTGTACATAATTTACCTTGATCATATAACATAATAAATATAAAAAATTAATGTTGTAAATCTTTAATTAATTCTCTCCTCGATCTTGTAAACCATTATCTAGGTCAGAAAAATTTTTTTTACATAGAATAATGTGCCAAAACAAACTTTTATGTGGCCTCTGGTCCACTCAGTTAATGTTGCCTCTTGGTGCTCAGTGTAGTCTGTGTATCTTGGTTATACTGTGTAGCTCAGTGTTGTCTACTGCTCAGTAAAGTCTGTCTGTAGTCTGTCTGCTCAGGTATCACTGTACTCGGTTAACTCTGGGCATCATTAGTGCTCTCGGTTAACTCTGCATTTTGGTGAATATACCAACTGTCATGTTTGTGACTCTGTTACTGATTGTCCATGTTGAGTACTTGAATACTAGTGACAAATTCAATGCTTAATTGGAGTAACAATAGAGGTTGTTTATGTTTTCTATGAAAGATGATTCTGATTCTGATGAGAAAACTGCACTTATTTCATATATGAGTAAAGATGATAGATGGATAATTGATAGTGGTTTCTCACATTACATAACTGGTGATAAAAGTAAGTTTGAAACCTTAAATCATTGCAAAGGTGGTAGTGTTAAGTTTAGTAATGATATACCATATCTTGTGAAAGGAAAAGGATCAATAAAATTGACTGATAAGATCAGATGTGACAATGCTTATTGGGTTAAAGGAATTAACTGTAACTTTTTGAGTGTGGATCAGTTGAACACTTCTGGTTACCGAGTTGAATTTCATCACAAAAGGCTAAAATATTTGATGCTACTGGAAAATTAATTGGAAGTGGAGAACAAACAAGAGGTAATTTGTTCTATCTAGATCTATCTGATGAGACATGTTTGTTTGCACAATATGATGATGTATGGTTATGGAATAAAAGGTTGTGTCATGTGAACTTTGATAATTTGGTAAACATTAGTAAGATGAAAAGAGTAAGAGGGTTACCAAGTTTGAAGAAACTTGATAATGTGATGTGTAAACAATGTCAATTGGGCAAAATGACAAAGTCTAGTTTCAAGAGAAAAACCTATAAGTTTGATGATATTTTGGAATTGGTTCATAATGACCTTTGTGGAACTATTGGAGTGCAAAGCTACCATGGTGATAAATATTTCATTCTATTTGTTGATGATTATTCTAGAATGATGACTGTGATGTTTCTCAAAGAAAAATTTGATGCCTTTTAGTTGTTTAAGTGGTATTTGGAAAAAGTTGAAAAAGAGACAGGTAAGAGCTTGAGATGTCTGAGATTTGACAGAGGAGGAGATTTTATATCTAATGAGTTCAACTTATTTTGAAATGATAGAGAAATCAAAAGACAAATGTCTTCTCCAAGGAGTCCCCCACAGACTGACATAGCTGAAAGAAGGAATAGATCAATCACGGATTCTCCTAGAACACTAATGATGGAGAAAATGTTGCACAACAATATTGGAGAGAAGTTATAAGTACATCAGTCTATACCTTGAACCGAGTACAAGTCAAGAAAGGTACAAAAGTTACACCTTATGAGTTATGGTATGGTTATGCACCTAATGTAAAATAATTTAAAGTCTTTGGAAGAAAATGTTATATACTGAAGGACAATAGAAATGGAAAACTTGATGCTAAAAGTGATGAATTCATATTCCTAGGTTATTCCACTAAGAGAAAAGTGTATAAGTGTTTGAATTCTAACACTAACAAATTTGTTGAAAGTGCAAATGTTAGAATTGATGAATATCCAGAAAAGAATGAAGTTGAATGCAAGCAAGAACATGAAGATTACAAATATTTTGTATACATGAACGAAGGAGAGCCCAACAGTTTACTTGAACCAGAGAAAGAAGTTGTCGAGCAACAAAATGATGGTGCTGAGAAACAACAAGAAACTGTTGAGCAATTAGAAGAGGAAGCAGAGACACAAAATGAACTTGAAGTGAATTTTCTAGATGAATCTGAAGAACAACAACAAGAAGAAAGGACACCAGATCCCACATTATCAAAATATGTGAGGAGACATCATAAACCAGATCAAATCATGGGAGAAAAAGATTCAGACGTCATGAAAAGAAGCAAGTTGAAAAATTAGACATGTTTATTATGTGAATTTGAACCCAAATCAATGAAAGATGCTTTGGATAATGAAGATAGGATACATGCCATGAATGAATAAATTGAGAAAATAGAGAAGAACAAAACCTAGACACTTGTACCTAGACCAAAGGACAATAATGTTATTTGAACCAAGTGGGTATTTAGAAATAAGCTGAATGAGCATGGAGAAGTCACAAGAAACAAGGATAGACTGTTATGCAAAGGATATGCACAAGAAGATGGCATTGACTATGGTGAGACATTTGCCCCAGTTTCTAGATTGGAAGGACTTAGAACTCTACTTACATGTGCAGCTTACAAAGGATTCAAAGTGTATCAGATGGATGTTAAATCAGCATTTATGAATAGAATATTGGCAGATGTAATGCCCTGCCAGGGAACCCAGGAGAACTTAACCTAAACACGACACTAAGTTCACGGAATAATTTTTTTTTTTTTTTTAATGTTTACAAACAATATTAATAACAATTCGGAAGCAACACAATGAAGTAGATGACATACATGAAATACAACTCATACATGATTAACATTCCTCAAGGGTTCCTTGACGTAGAATTACTTTAAACAAACTAATCTACGAATACAAATATAAGAACTGACATAAATATTACATAATCTGAAACCAATTCCATACATCTCATAATAAGGATTACATATACAACTGATACCATAAGGTACACTACCTAATCAACATCCACTGCACAAATCGCAGGGTATGTAATAATACATAATAAACAATACAATGCATCCTCCAAAGGCTGATAACCAATATAAACATATCGTATAAATACACAACTCAAATAACTGAGCAAGTCTCCAAAAGACTATGAAGATGAAACTGCAACAAGGAACATCCAGGCATGAAGAAGAATCTGTCAGAATCTCAATGGTAATAAGAATCACTACCA
>MU226447.1:557816-576883 GCA_018584345.1 Thuja plicata
TGTCACACACACAATATGAATGTGGCATCCATAGGAGAAGGGAGTTACATGCAAACTCCTCCACTCATCTCTACTTAAGAGATGTCTCTCACACACTTGCTTCAATAATCTTCTCCTCTCTCTCTCTTAATCTCTCATTGCTATCATTATTGTATTGAGCTCTTTGCTCTCATCCTTTAGGCTTTTTGCCATATTCTTATTCACAAAGGGGTTTTTCTTTTCTTTTCCCCTTACCAAAATCTCTTGGCTCATCGTTGGATTCTTGAAGTGCTTTGTGGTTGATCTTGAAATCTTTCTCTCCTTTGGTATATGGTAAATCTTCTAACATTTCATTTTCTTGGATTACTTCTTGTTTATGTTTTCATTCTTTTCATTCTTCTTACTGTACTAATTACCACCAGGGTTTTCACCTGCATTGGGTTTCCCCATAATCATATTTGGTGTTATGAGTTGTGTATGTTTATCTTACTTGCATTGATATTCAGTTCAGTACTTAAGCATTAAAGTTAAGATTCAAGATAAGAAGAAAAAGTATTAATAGATAGATCACTGATTCACCCCCCCTCTCAGTGATCCTAATCCTAACAATTGGTATCAGAGCTTTGGTCCTCAGCAAATAAGTTTAACCACTTGAGGAGATCATGGACAAGGTAGAAATGAAACACCTGAAAAAGAATCTTGAAGCAGCCCTTGAAGAATTTGACACATTTGAAAAAGAAAATGAAGATCTTAAACTAAAATTTAATGGCATGCAAATACTTATCAAGAAACTAAAAAAGAATTAAGGAATTGTTCTTCAAATAATTTGGGAGAAGTAGTCAAAAAGTTGAATGAAGAAAATTCGTCTCTGAAGGATCAGATTGAAGAATTAGATGAAAAGCTATGTAACAATCAAGATGCCTATGATGATAAAGTCAAATTAAACAAGTAGTTAGATGAAGAACTCAGACAAGCAAACATGGAAATCTTGGAACTAAGAAACAACAAAGATAAGATGGAATCTAAATTGATTGCAGCAAAGAATCATATTGACAAGTTACACACAAGAAAGGATCTGATAGAATCATAGTTGTATGCTTAAAAGGTTAAAGGAGATACCAGTAGTATAGGATACAATGAAGCACAAATTTAGATTGATGCCATGCAAGAAAGAGTGAAAGCACCAAAGGACATCAAATATACTAAGGAGATTGGAAATCAGACTAAAGACAATGTTGAACCACCTAAGGATGAATGCAAGATAGTTGACCGTACCTGTTATGCTTGTAACAAGCATGGACATATTGCAAGGAATTGTAAAGAGGTAAGACCCTTCAATGGTTATTGTTATTCATGAAATAAATTTGGTCATAGAGCTATGAATTGCAAAACAAGTCCGAAGAACAAGAATCAGAATAATCAAAGAAATCAGAATCAACAAAACCAAAGAAGTTATCCTCAACAAAATGTTAGAAGTACTCAAAACATTACATGTCAAATATGTAATTATAATGGGCATTCAGCTAGATAGTGCAGATTGGTAACTTACACCAATGCATCAAAGAATATCATACCTCCTATAATTTGTCACTCATGTGGAAAATCTGGACACATCTCAAAATTTTGCAGGTCAAGAGCGCAGAGACAGGAAAGCCCTAAAAAGTTAGAAGATTCATTATGTAATGAGGCAGGAGAAATCAAATTTGTGAAAGCTACAGAAGATGCAAGAAAGATCTGGGTATAAGTAAAGAAGGATAACAATTTCAACTGTGTAGTAGATGCATCTATTGTAGACACATCTCCTATTTCTGGTTAGATGACCCTCACGGTCATAGGGGGAGCTTGATTAGATCTAGACCCTTGCGCAGCTGGTATACTCACCATCTGAGTATATGCCTTGGATTACAATTATTTGGTGACATTATGGTGATGTATGGAAGAGCACACGATCTAAATTGTTATCAGGAAAAAGAACAGAAGTTATAGTTGCTTTCTGTGTCTACGCTACAAGTATTAATGGTGGAAATCTACTTTGCAATCACCAAGTCCTCACTTGTGGTCAAAATAAATGATTGGAGATCATAGAATCCCTAGTAGTTGTATTATTAATGCATTATAGTTATTCTCAAACAGCGAAGAAAGGAGATTGATAATCATTATTTGTTAATAAAAGTCATTCGAGTTTGAAACGAAGCCCAAGCACGGACACTTCGTTTCAGAAATTAGTTGAAAACTTACTTAGCAATTGAGTAAGCGGTTGGATAATAAAAGGAGAACTTGAAGTTGAGTAGCAAAGCATCACAATTACATTCTTTAGCAGAGATTGATATCAAGAAACTCTTTGAAACATCTCAGAAGCGATTTATCAGTATGCTTCAGCGCATAAATTTCATGAAGCAGAATTGGTCAAAATCTTGTTGAGCAGTGTTCTATGTGAGAGTATCAGTATAGCCGTTGGAGATATTTTTTTTTGGAGCCAACCTAATGTTATCCTTGGAAGCGCATACTTATTATTGATCATCTAAGTGTGAATACAAAAAAAGAGTGTTCATGTAAGAGTAGAATTGATTGAAGATACAATTTGAAATATCATGTGAAGAAGCAGATAAAACTATTATGACAGGTCCACAGGATTATGTGCCCATGGCCAAGAACATGGAGGATACATTCATGGTTGATAATATTGAATTATCAATGGAAACAATGGATACTGATCTAAGACAAGTTTGAAGAAACATTTGTGAGTAGTCAAGAGGCAGAGAGTATGTATATCATAAAGAAGATATATTGATTTAAGATATCACAGAAAAGGAAGCAGAAAAAGAGAAGACTAAATTGATGGATAGTTCATCATCATTGTTGTCAAGTTTGACACCCATAACAGACTTAGACTCATGGGGAGTAAATAAGTAAGGGGGAGTACATAATCTGAAGGAGTCATGAAAAATAGATAAGATATTGAAGAAGATAATTATATGAAGAAGAAACTCAGTGAATTGGTTAGCAACTTTACACTTGATGTTAGTTCACTCAAGGTTGGTCAAGCATCCTTGAAAGAGTTTGCAGCAAAAGGAAGAGAAGATAATATCAAAGGGAGAGAAAAATAATGTACAGAATATGGAGTTTGTCATATGATCAAGGTCCTAGCATAGACTAGGAGAAGATGGAGAAGCTACAAAATGCATTATGCGCCCATCTACAAATTATTGTATTTTGGGAGAAAGAGATCCAGAAGTTGCAAATTGCATATCCAGATGTGTATACTGAGTGAGTACATAGAAGTGTTTTTGAGTAAATTTGTCATTAATGTCAGAGGGGGAGTAGATTATGAAGAATATGGAGTCTGGTATATGATAAGAGGGATATATAAGATAGAGAGTTTTTGTATAAGAGTACAAATAGTAACTTCGCCATATTCCTTTGTTTCCATTAATGAAAAAGGGGGAGATTGTTGGAAAGTTGACTATACTAGTTTATATGACTCTATTTAGTGTTTTCATTATGGCAGCAAAGTCATATGAAGTTTTGGAGTCAACACACATTATCAAAAGATCAGAAATTGGCTAAGTACAGAAGACTAGACAGTTAGCAGAGTACTAGAAGAACAGAGCATCAATGCATGTGCATACGACCGATTTAGGGCATGTGCCTTTGAAGATAATATTTTAAGTATGTATTCATGCTACGTCTAAGAGAGCATGATCAGATCTACAAGTATGAATAAGTTATAGCAAGATGAAGTGACTGAGACAGTACAGGGCAGAACAGGACAAAGTAAGGAACATACTGTTATAGTTTTGATTAGCGTGTGTTCATTTGTTATTAAAATGCTATGTTCCTTGGAAGATAATATTATGAGTATTTTTACATGATAATTATAAGAGAGCATGATCATATCTACAAGTATGAAGAAGATACAGCCAGTTGAAGAGGTACAACCAGTGAATGCCAGAACAGGATAAAGATCATGGAAAGAGCTAACAGAGATTGTTTTGGTACAAAAGTTGCACTTATCCTTAGGAATTGTTCCTATGTATTAGTGATTTTTAGTGATATAATCATGTGTGGTTAAAGGAACGTGACTTGATTCATCCGTAGTAAAAAGTTAGAGCTAATTTGGTGGAGCAGACTGTGTGAAGAGACGCGTCTGTTCGGTTTGAGTAAAGCAGTTATAATTAATGTTGCGCCGACTTAATGAAGGGTTGCGTGCTTAGTTAAGTGATCAAGATAGATGGTAAAATGTTTCCTAAATCTGACATGTTCATGTCTTTTGAGGAACTACTTATAGAAGGTCATTTGTGATCGGAGAAGTTGTGAAAGCCAGAGATAAGAAAAGCAGAGTAGAGTGTTAAAGCAACAAAGCTATATCTGTCATATGTTGATGATATAGATATTGAAGTAGAAGCTTTCAAGAGTGTAGTTAATATTTTTATAGTGCTTTGCAAGATGTTAAAGCATCAGCACACAAAAGGAACTGATCAGACAAGCAGTGTCACAACAACAGTTCACCTTGCAGATACAATGTGTATCGAAGATCCAAAAGGTTACAACCTTCACCATTTGAGCAGTGTGATCTTGGAAAATGAGTCCTTGGATAGTGAGTCCACCACCCCTAACAAGGTTATTTTAAAATACTCCTAACAGGGTTCGACCCTTAACAAGGTCATTGTACTTCATGTATTGTAAAGGTAACTCCTAACAGGGTTAAGGATCTTCTAATAAAGGATCATAAGAAACTAGTACAAAATATTTGTGGATACTAATTCCCACTGAGGTTTTCACCTGCATTGGGTTTCCCCATAATCATATTTGGTGTTATGAGTTGTGTATGTTTATCTTACTTGCATTGATATTCAGTTCAGTACTTAAGCATTAAAGTTAAGATTCAAGATAAGAAGAAAAAGTATTAATAGATAGATCACTGATTCACCCCCCCCCTCTCAATGATCCTAATCCTTACAGGCTTGTTCAACTACCTCTTGTGTATCATGTATGGTCTTTGTTTGTTTCCTTACAACATAAAAAATAATAACATCATTAATGTCCCATTCTGGAAGAATGAGGACTCCTTCCTTTCTGACTAATTCTCTTCCCTCCTTAGGGGCGATCTTTCCAAATTCTTCTACCATTTCATGTTTTACTTTTGCCTCAATATTGACCATATCTCTATCTGGTTGTTCCTCTTGTTTCTTCTGGCATGTTCCTTTGAATTGATCAATGTGGGTTGTCCACAGGAATTGTATGAATGCCCTGGCTTTTATAAAACTATCATGTGCCAAGAAATCATCACTTGCCTTCTTGGTTATGGGATCCAACTCTTTACCAGAAAATTCTGCCACATTTAAATCCATTTCAACCCTTTTGGGTGCTTCTAGCATTCCTTCCTGAATTTCTTGCTGAGTGACACAAATCTTCCCCAAGATTCTCATCTGTAGCAATTGTTCTACCACTCCCTATTCATCAACATGTAGTGGGGACTGAGAAGGTGGATATACATCTTCACTCTATTATGTATCTTCTTCTATCATGTGCCTCTTTGGAGAAGGTCGAGACTTAGGGTCAGTATAAATAGGTCTCTTCCCTTTTGAAGTAGAAGGCTCCTCAATTTTCTTGGAGCAAGAAGGTGCATCTTGTAATTGCTGACCTCTCTGGGATGTATCTCCCCTAGGTCTCACTACACTGTACCCTGACCTTTGGTGAAAAACATATTCACCTGGTGGAACAAGCCTGGCAAATGTTGACTTTCTCAAGATAACCTCGGCCTTATCTGGATCTAACTTCATGACTACATCCTCTTTTTGATTTAGAGCTTGCATGATTTCTTCAAAAAGTGTCATCAAGGAATCAAATTTCTTTTCCATAGGCTCAAAATCCTTTAACGGATCATAACCCCTATCAAAAACACTACAAAAATTCCATGGTTTTATTATATACTAGACACTTTTCCTTTTTGATTTCTTGCTCTTTCAATTTGAATTTATTTCTAATGACATCCTTAGGGAAGTGGAATTGGTGGTCCATAGCCACACACTAGTTCTCTTTTTAAACATATCACTCAAAAACCCCTCAGGGTCAGCACATCTTGCTACTGATGTTGCCAATCTATAAGGCTTCAAGAATTTACTCATGTTCACCCATCCACCCTTGGTGATAACAAATTGATGGACAATATTGATGGTAGGAAAAATAGAACCACTTCCCTTCCCTGTCAAGGCAACATCTTGCAGACCACCAATTTGTTTGATTATTTCAGCAATACCAACCTTTACAGGGACTTGGTAAGGGAGTATATGTGGGGTACCTCTAAAACCATACACTCTAAACATAGTTGAAACATGATATAAAATTATGTCCCCCCAATTATGCACTATTTTGATCTCTTTAACATATTGCTTTGGTCTTATGAAAGTCAACAAATCTTTTGGGATCCTGGGGTTTTCAAGAAACAATAAGGCTCTAAGCCTAGAAGAAAAACACCTATAAAAAATAACATAACTCACATCTTCTCTATCCCAAGACAAGTCCAAACTCCACAGTTGAATTGGCATTTCTTCTTCATCCTTGGTCCTCATAATATCCATTTCCTTTTCAGAATAACTAGCACTTTTATATAGAAACATGTGCATTAACAAAGAATACCATCCAAATGGTTTATCAAACTCTATTTTTCTGAATACCAATTAAACCATTATGGATCAAATCAGCCACAAAAGGTGAAAAGTCAAAGATAACAACAAGATGAGGATGGAGAATCTGAACCATCCTAAACATGTAATGTACTGGCATCTCTATTTCTACATCATCCCCAAATATTCGGCTCAAGGGGTAATACATGCCCTTTGTCTTCATATTGAAATAATACAATTTAAAAGGTTATGGGGTATTTTGATCTATCACATTCAATCCTCCAACCTTGTCAAAAAATTCTCTTAGAGGCCCACTTCTGAGATAATTCCTTTGAGCTTTGAATATTTCATTGAAAGTTGCAAAATTAATCTCATCAAGCTGGGTAGAGGGTTCATTCAATTTGAAAACTTCTTGGATCCCATCAACAATGATGCTTATCAAAGGTTCAACATCCACATCTCTTACTATCCTGGTCATAATTGTTGGCTACTTGGAGCAAAATGTCAGCATCCATGAAAAAATTTGGGACTACCAGCTTCCCCACATCAAATTTCCATATATTGCTATTTGGAGCATAAGCATTTCTCTGACTAAAACCCACTTTGAACAAAGCCAACCAGATATGCCAACATCGGAGTCCCTCATCCAATTACCCTTATCATATAGGCCCTCATCTATCATCAATTGAGGGTTTTGTGGTACCATTTCCTTTATTTTAGAAGAGTCATTTGTGGACCTATTTAGTTGTTCAAGAAAATCATCACACATAAATCTCTCATGATAATCTATCTTGCCCTTGAATTCTCTACGCAGTGCCATTTTAAAAATCTAGGGTATTGTAATAGAAAGGTTTAACTGAAAACAAAAACCCTAATTCCTTCAATCTTTTCACCAGACCAACATTCAGATTCACATGATGTAGAAAAAACTAGAAAGAATGACTTACTTGCTTCGAACGAAGCCAGAGAACAAAAGAACACGCTGCAATTTTACTCCACTTAGTCGCTCTGCAAATTGTAACATTTGAAACATCAAATGGAGCATTTATGGTATAAACTTGCCAACAGTTAGTATTAATTTTTGATGGGATGGCCACACACTCTGCAATTACTTCTTCTCTTTCAAAAATTCACGGTTCAAACGGTAACACCAAGTTTCTTTCATAGGAATACTGAATTTAAAACACAATCGTCAATTTAGATCCATCTCATTAGATCTCGTAGTCCACAAAAGTCAACAGAGCAATGACCTACATGTCACAACAACAGTGGCAAAGGAAACCAATCAACAAGCAGCATGTCAACTCCATGTAACACCTTTGGTCCCACTTAAATCCTCTTCATCAACCTGGACAAGAGTCGTTTAGTTGTGATTCCACGATTAGTATTCTTGGCGCAGCTTTGGATCAAGGCATCACGCCCGTTGTCCGATCAACTTTAATCTTCTCTGCCTTTATCTTCTTTAGAGTCTCGGACCCATGATCTCAGAAAACCACGTGTTGCTTAATCACAATCCCATGATGGCTAAACCTCGTGCAACATCTGATCTAGGCATCACACCTATTGTCGAATCAAACCTGATCAATCAGAACTTTATCTTCCCGCCAACTTTGAACATGACCCACTATATGTTACGTGGCACATAGGCGCATTTCCTTGAAGGATAAACCTCATGCAAATTCTGATCAAGGCATAACGCCTACCGTCCGATTAGAAAAATATGACGTATCTTTAACTTTATCTTTAGCTCTGACCAGACCCCGCCACTTTCCACGTGTTGCACGGGCGCATTTCCGTGATGAATAATTTCCTCACATCTTCTCTTTATGGGATGACACCCACCATTGATGAAATTTGATCTGACGGTGCTCTAACCTTGCCGCTAGCCTTTGAACATGTTGACCCCATGATCTTAGATTGACACTTGGCAACACAACATGATTTCGCAAATACTAAACATCAGCCAGTTTTAGATCAAGGCATCACGCTCGCCGTTAGGTTTACTTTAAGCTGACCATGATCTACCTACCTTCAGCTTTTAGAACCTCGGCCCCACAATCTGGAAGTGACACTTGTCACCTAGGCGCAATCCTGCAATGAATAAACTACACACATCTTTTGATCAAGGGAAAGCGCCAACCGTTAGATTAAAGATAACTTGCTCGACATCTTGCGACGTATAAAACCTTACAAGAACTTAGACTTAGGAAAAAATTAAATCACAGGCCCCGCTAGGAAACATGACTTGAAATAAAAAGGGTCCCGACCATAGTAACTTAAGATACATGTTTTAAAACAACTTAAGTGGTTGAAAAAGGTAATGCACAAACTTAACATATTTGAGAGATTGAGGGGTGTTAAACCAAAAAGGTAACCGAGGGTTTGAATAAAGTGACAACTTAGGGCTTTAAAACATTTAAGTAAAAAGTAAGACAAGAGAACTCAACAAAATATGATACAGAGACTTACACTAGGGAAAAAAATTCTTAGTCCTAACAGGGACGTCTATTCTTCTATCTTCAAAGGCCATCTCTGTGGCTTTGGATGCAAAGGCGAAAGAGGAAGTTTGCGACAATGTATTGGTGTTTTATGAGCTGGGGTTGATTGGACGGTTTAGGGGATGGTCCAACCAAGTTTGCTTGATTTACATTCATGGATATTCGATAATTGGGAGCCCATGCTCATGGATTGTGTCCAGATTTACCCCACAACTAAAGGATTTTTTATTGTTGTTTTTGAAAATGTTCAAGATAGAAACAAGATTCCATGTGAATATTTTTGGTGCTGGGAGGATAAGTTTACCCTAATGCTGAAACCTTGGCATCCAGATTTCTGTCCAACCTCTAAAGGCTTCAACACAATCCCACTTTGGGTAAGACTTTCGAATTTACCCTTACATTTATGGTTTGATTCTTGTCTTAAAGTTGTCGGGAACTCGTTAGGGAATTTCTCGATAGTGGATGAAGGATCGTCCAACCTTCTCCATTCGACATTTTCTCGTATCTTGGTGGAAATGGATATTCTTGCGGAAATATCGATAAAGACCTCAAAAGGTTATTGGGTACAATCTTTGGACTATGAAGGAGTCCACTTTAGATGCAGAAGATGCTTCCAAATAGGATATATGGCTGCAAAGTGTGCCAAGGAACAAAAACACAAGGAAGTGTCTTGGTGGAAGGAGGTTGCTCAACAACACTATATGGTTGAGAAAAAAGACAGGAAACAAAATATTTTTTCTCAGATTGTTGTAGGGGAGAGGATATAAGGGCCCACTGTCTGCCCCCTCAAGATGAGCTAGAAAAAAAGGACTTTGTCACTAATACTCCGGAAGGAAGGGAGAAGAGTAGATCTGTGGGTTCTCATGTGGTGGAAGTGGTTTCATTAGTGGATGTCCAGACCAACATGAGGTGTTAGGTGCAGAGGATCAGGTGGAACCCTTCAATTTTAAATCTCCAGATTGATAGAACGAGGCTGCTAGAGTTGAAGAAGGCTGGCATATTGTGAAAAAGAAACATGAGAGGAATTCAAAGAAAGAACCTTTTGACATGGTTCTCAGGTCCCAAGTTAAGGGACAAGACAAAATTAAGGCTTGGTATTATCACTATTTTTGTAAGGTGTTTGCTTGTCGTGGTTTGTTAATGGATCTAGTTGTTATGCTTTCACTTTGAGATGGTGGTACTCCTTATTGTTACTACCCTTGGTTCGGGTCGAACCTTTCCCGGTTTATACTTATTAATAAATAAATAAAAAATTATTACCGACCAAAAAAAAAGAAGCTAAACTTGTGAAATTAAATATTTTTAAAATCTTAATTTTTTCTTTATTTATAATCCTCTAAATTTATTTTTATTGAAAATATAATGATTTATTCATATTTATATATGAAAGATATTTTAAATTTTGTTATTTCTCGATATATTTTACATAATATATATATTTTATAATAATATAGACATTCTAGTTATAAATATTGTGGATCATGAACAAGGATTTGATATCCAAGTAAGTTTAACAATTTTTCCAAAAGCAAAAGTAGAGCTAAAAAGAAAGTTGAGATTCTTGAGTAATGTAAATGTGTGCTTAAATCTTACGATTGGTTGGAAGTTCGTGCAATCGTATTTTAATCTCAATATTTGGATTTCCCAGTGGGGAGCAATGGAGCTCAGAATGCTTTTCCAACAAAGCACCGCCCACAAACATATTTCGGTGCCATTCTGCCGTTTTTTTGATCTTTTACTTTAGTAGAACCAGATTTATTCCTACTCTGCAACACCTGCTCACCTGACAAACAATTCAACTACTCTTTCCATGACCATAAAACCCCATTCCTCAATGCCTCTTCCTCCAACGCTAACCCATTTCAATTGCTGTTCCTCTCTGCAACATTGCAATCTACGCCCTACCCAATTGCCTGTAAGTCTCCTGAACTCAGTACGTTTTTTGAAAATTAGAAAGCAGAGAAATGAAGTAAATGCTTGTTTTGCAGGTGATCAGTTAAAGAATGGAAGACGGAGATGAATTGCAGGCTGTGGTGTGTGATAATGGATCAGGCACTGTGAAGGTAAGTGCATAAAATTTTTGTTTTGCAGATAAATTGATTCAATGATTCAAATAAATTTGAAATCTTTTTTAAGCTGTTTGAATGTGGGCATTGTGTAGGCTGGAATGGCAGGGGATGATGCTCCGAGGGCAGTGTTTCCGAGCATAATAGGGCGGGCGCGTCACAGAGGAGTAATGGTGGGAATGGGGCAGAAGGATTGCTATGTGGGTGATGAGGCGCAGGCGAAGAGGGGAATTCTGAGCCTGAAGTACCCTGTTGAGCATGGCATCGTTTCCAATTGGGATGACATGGAGAAGCTGTGGCATCACACTTTTACCAATGAGCTCCGCATTGCACCAGAGGACCATCCTGTTCTGCTCACTGAGCCGCCATTGAATCCCAAGGCTAATCGGGAGAAGATGGTGGAGATCATGCTTGAGGCATTTGCATCTCCTGCCACCTATATTGCTATTCAGGCCGTGCTGTCCCTCTATTCCAGTGGACGAACTACAGGTATGCCTCTTTCTATACAAATTCATTTACAATAGGGGCAGAAGTTATTGGTCGATTTTTTTTTGGTTAAGGGTCAAAGACAAAGGATTTCTATTTTGTTGAAGTTATACACAAGTATGGGTTATCTTGTCAAAGTTGTATACAAATAGAGGTTGAATTTCTTCGGCTAGAGGTTGAATTTCTTCGGCTAAGAACTAGTAAGAGATAAATATTCATTCTATCAAAGTTGGACATTCATCTATATTTGGAAGAAAGAGGGGAAAGGTTGATAAATTGTTTTTCAATGTAAGTGCTTTTAGGGGTTGGGTGATTATATCGAATCAAATGTCTCTCAGCTATTTGTTATTGGAGCATAGTCATAGACCTTTAAACTTCTTTGGTTGAAAGTCAACAATTGAAGGGTGTTCATTTTGTTAAAGTTGTTTAAGGCAATGATAAAAATGCATTTTTAAGAATTTTCTATCAAACTCAGAAGCATCTTTGCTATCCAATATAGGAGCACAAATTATAGGTCAAAACCTCTTTGGCTGAGAGCCAAGAGCTAAGGAGCTAAGGGTTATCCATTCTGTCAAAGTCATCTAAGACAAGGATCCTAACCTCATCATTTATGATGCCAAGATCTTGATCTCTAGTGGGCTCATTTAGAACCATTCAACTTCATCGATAAACCAAATGCATATTTATTCAAGCTTAACTTTGACAAATGATATTTGATTTTTTAAGGCAACACTCAAATTATGAATGATAGGTAATTGTTTAAGGTACTAGGGGTTGTACTCTCCACTAGTATGCTATATAGAATAACCTAAATCTCAAGAAAACCTAGATAAAATTCAAACAAAATTTATCTTGCATTGAATGGTAGGAATTGTATTGGACTCTAATAATGGGCTGACAAATGTGGTGCAAGTCTACAAAAGATTTACACTTCCCCGTGTTATATATTACCTTGATTTGGTAGGGTGTGATTCTTAGGTTATCTACCGTCTTGTATAGGTAGGGCGCGAGTCTTAGGCTGAAACCTCTTCAATTGAGAGCCAAGGATCAAGGGTATCAATGCCACCAAAGTTGCTTGCGACATGATTTCGGCTTCATGATGTCACGACCTTGCACTTAGCAAGATTTGATTCCTAATAGACTCATTTAGAACTATTCGACTTCATTAACAAACTAAACACATAAATATTTCATTCAAACTTAAATTCAACAAAAATATTTACTATTTTGAAGCAACATCCAAATTATGAATGATAATTGTTAAAGATGGCAAGATTTATATTTTCCACTAAACCTAGTCTTATTAGAAACTATCTCAAAATCTAGACTAATTTTATCTTGTATTGGAATGGTAGGAATTGTATTGGACTCTGGCGATGGGGTGACACATGTGGTGCCAATCTACGAAGGGTTTACACTTCCCCATGCTATCTATCGCCTTGATTTAGCAGGGCGTGATTTAACAGACTCACTCATGAAAATCCTGACAGAAAGAGGTTACAACTTCTCTACTACTGCTGAACGTGAAATTGTACGTGACATGAAAGAGAAACTAGGTTATGTGGCCCTTGACTTCGACCAAGAAATGGAAATTGGCAAATCCTCATCATCTTCTGAGAAGACTTATGAGCTCCCTGATGGGCAAGTCATCACCATTGGAGGTGAGCGTTTCAGGTGTGCTGAAGTTCTTTTCCAACCTTCTCTTGTGGGAGTTGAAGCCCCTGGCATTCATGAGACCACCTTCAATTCCATCATGAAATGTGACGTGGACATCAGAAAGGATTTGTATGGAAATATTGTGTTGAGTGGGGGATCCACCATGTTCCCTGGCATTGCTGATAGGATGACCAAGGATGTTACTGCCCTAGCTCCCAACACAGTCAAGGTCAAGGTGGTGGCCCCTCCTGAGAGGAAATATAGTGTTTGGATTGGAGGTTCCATTCTTGCTTCTCTTAGCACCTTCCAACAGGTACTATTATTTTTTATTTTATTTTCTTACTTAAATCATCAGTAACCACTTTTATACTTGATATATTTGTCTTTATAAGGTTCAATGTTTTTGGATTTGTGATAGTTTTTGTATTAATGTTTCAAATCATATTTCATGGTTTTTCTTTTTCTTATGCACTCTTTCATTAGGATGATATATCATAGAGTATAATCTAGAACATTGATGCAAAAACTGTCACACAATAGAATCCAAAAACAATAACATGAACAAAATGATTTGTAAAAATCTAATATTATAAATAGATTCTTGAAAGCTTTTGTTAGAATCATTATAATTCATTTTAAAGAAAAAAATGTTGTCTTTGTGTTTGGACAGATGTGGATAACCAAGGCCGAATATGAAGAATCTGGACCATCTATAGTTCACAGGAAGTGCTTCTGAATGAATTCGTTCAGATTTAATGTTGCTATTTTTCAGTGGTATTTTTTTGAGTTAAAAATGGTGAGCTAAGGTCACAAAGGAAGTGGTGGCATTGGTTTTTAGCTTTTGGCAATGTTAGTTCAAGCTATTTGAGTGGATAATTTAGTGAAGCAAATGTTTGAGAAAGTCTTGATGGGACTAAATATATGATTGGAATTGGAGATGAAGTGAAATTTTTGTCACTGTTTCTCTGTATTTGGAAAAATATTATTAAAGTAATATGAATAATCCATGTTATACCTATGTTTGTATGGTAAAATATAGAAAATTTTGAAATTTTGAATACTGTCATATTCTTCAAACATCAATATTTAAATATGGAAAATATATTCTTCAAACATCAATATTTAAATATGGAAAACATAACTTTTAAACAAGGGTGCGTCCTTATAATAATTTTGGAGGATTCATTATTAAAATATTAAATTGTATTCTCATATCTATCTTTTAAGAAGCACAAAATACCAGATAATGATATTTTCTAATGCTTATGTTCATCACAAAATGTGTGTATTTAAAATCAATTTCAAAATTCAGTGACCAGGTTAACATATTAATTTCATTGTTGGGGAAAACATAAAATGTAGGTTCATATGTAGGGTAAGTGTTTTTTTTTTTCAAGTTTGAAGAAGTTCTATTATAAAATTGAATTAAAACCTTAAAACACTTAAGTATAAATAAAAGTATATTTCTATCTACATATGCATGATTTTCTTTCAAGATTTTAACATATAATAAATAATAGATTAACTTTTCATATCATTTTTTTACGAGTATAAAGCTTAGATAATATATACATATAAATGATAGGTTTTGTCTTTTGTATGATTTTGTGAAGAACTAAAACACAGGTGAAGAACTAAGAATTAAAGATTTATTACATGATAGCGAGCAAGATCCACAAATTAATAATAACTAACACCACATGAATTATTAACACTTATAATTACTATTTAATTATTATTTGGATAATCAATTTCTAGTGTTTATAAATATAGTCAAAAAGTGTATGTTGTATTAGGTTAGTTTCTTCAAATGAATAGAGAACAAGATCAAGAAAACTAATAACCAATATCATATGAATTAATAACATTTACAAACAAGAAACTTCTAAAGCAAGTATAGAAAATAAATGCTATAAAAAATGTGTGTTGAAAGCATTTAAATGTAAAATATTTACAACTTGTCAACATACTCATATAATCAATTATCTTTCATATTTTGAATGGCAATATAAGTTATTAATGATAATTAAAAGACAAGTTAATTGAATCATAATTCTCGTTTTATCTCAAAATCTCTAAATATAATAATATTATATCACTAAATATCCTAAATAAAAATATTGAACATCTATATATTTAAACAACGATCATCTACTAAAGATAGTCATAGGTTACAAAAGAGAATCATAGATTACAAATAAATTAAATCACTTTGTAGCTGAATTTATTTTATGTGATTGTTTCTTTTTTGAAACCATGTAGATTCTTGTTCTTTTTGTTGTATGCCTTTGAGATATGATTCTATTCTATTACACTATTATTTTAAGAATAGATTTATGTTATTTTAAAATAAAAATATTTTTACTCTATTCAATAATTATTATAAAAAGGGTTGGGGGCCTAACTCGATTGGCAAGAGCTTCCTGTGGTAAAGCATGAGGTGACGAGGTCTAGCCGACGCACTACAGTTTATAGGGGTGTTATACCCGATTTTTGCAGTCTAAAAAAAATTATTATAAAAAATAATTGACTCTAACAACTCTAATTTTATGATATATGCTTTTATATTCTAATTGATCTTTGAAAATTTAAATTATATTCTAATTTTGATTCTCTCATTAATTAAAAAAATCATCCTAATAACTAATATATTTTAAACATAATAATGTGTAAAATAGGCTGAATTATATGCTTATAAATTTTTTTTAAAAAAATTGAACCAAAATTAATATGTTTTTTGAAAATTTAAGGTCTATTTTTCATTTCGTGAAAAATACTATAAATCAGGGAGTTCAGTTCCCGCAATAATGTAGAAGATTGGTTTTTTCTCCAATTTTAGAATATGTTTTAGATGACATGTATAGCTAGTACCAAAAAAAAGAAAGAAGTGTTTTTGATGTATACTTTGCCCGTTATAAGTATTCAAAGTCAAACTTAGTTGAAATCAACCGTTTTTGTCTCCCGCCATTTTTCCCCTATCAAAACTATACCAAAAACCAAATAAATTACATATTATTGAAGAGGACTCTCTTCTCTAGTGTTATCTATGATTTAAAAAAATTGAATTGATTTAGTATTTTTTTATATTATCCAAATCAACGACTTCCAAAAGCTTTAATAACCTACATGAAGTTTTTAACAAATTTGTTCACTATTATGTAGTCAAAACAATATAAAAATTATATGTCAAGAATCGTAGTTTCGAGATCTAGAAAATGGTACTTTAGTTTTTTGACATTGTTTAGTTTCAGTAGAGAAAAAACCAGCAGAAGTGCCAACTTGTTGATTTGGTGTGTTTTTGGAGGTTTGGTTGCCAACGTGGCATGCCACCTAGGATGACTCGGCCGAGGGTGACTCAGCCGAGTCTACCTAAGTAATCGGCCACCAGCGAGCGGTCGCGTGGGCGACCCACCCTTTCAATTTGAAAGGTATATGTAAAAGTTGTTTTTAAAAAAAATAAATATCAATTGCGAAATTAAATACTTATTTCAGAATATATAAAGTTTTTTGAGGAAGCAAAAAAGGCATTTTGTGACCGGAGGAGTGTGACTTTGCAAGTTTTGTAATAAAGAAGGATTCTGAAAGCAAAATAAATTTTTTTCTTCTATTTGAGCAATGGGAAATAAAAGGACTAGAATAAGGAAATATGATTGTAAAAGGAATGACCAAATGAAAGGTCATACGAAACTTACTGAAGAGCAACCGGTCAATGTTGAAGAAGAACCTATCGATGTTGAAGAAGGCGCAACTCAACTAGGGGAAGATATTGGTAGTAGTCGACGTATACATATTTATCCTACAATGCAAAATTTGATGGAGATGAATGAGGAATCACTTGTCAGTCAAATTGCACTGGAGCACCTGATATCTGACATCACTATTAAATTTCATGTCAAAAACATGTGGAAAGAATATTTTGAGGATAAAAATTTGGTGGGAAAAGCACAATTGTTTGCAAAGTTATTCCGGAAAAGAGAAATGACTCCCGTTTTGGAGTTGTTAGGTGTTGATAATAGGAATATTGGACAAGGAGGTCAAGTAAAAGAAATAATAATTGAAAATTTGCAAGATGCATTGAACGTTGTTAACATGACAGATCATGGAGGATCTGATTCAAATACTGCTAGAAGAGCATTGATGACTATGATTACCAGTAAGAGATTGACACACAGAAATCAAGTTCGAGCAGTTTTTGGTTTACTCAACGTATCTCGAAGAACTGTTTAGAGATATATTAGGAAGAGAAATGTGTTGGATATGAACATTGAAAAGAATTGGGTACAGATTTGTAGAGTTCCTCAAAAAGACAAATTTTTTGAAGATGTAAGAAGTCAAGTCATTGAATTTTGGACCGACCACTCTCGTGTTTCTTCCAATAGAAGGGACACTATATAGATTAAAGATGATGAGACCGGCATGAAGATTTCACATCCAAAACATTTTGTCGATACTACACAAAGTGAACTATTTGAAACAATCAAACAAGAATTTTCAAATGTGAAAATAGGTCAGAGAATGTTTGAGATGTTGCGTCCTTGCTTCGTGCGCATAAATAAGGTTCGTGAAACATACATTGTTGTCAAAATCATGCTGAGTTTCACTTTTCTGAAGATGTAAGAAGTCAAGTCATTGAATTTTGGACCGACCACTCTCGTGTTTCTGTTAGAGTTTTATTTCTTTTTACTCTAGTTGCTTAAGCGTCTCTTAGGTGCATTATTAATTAAATCTTAATTAATAATGTGCAACCTAGCATTTCCCTTTTAGGGTTTCGTTCACCTTTTTAAGGTCGAACTTTGTATTTGGTGTTCATTAATTTAGATAATATTTTTGCTCTCATCTTTTGAGTAAAATCTGAGTTTTGCTTTTTCCTTCTTTCGCTTCATTTCTTGTGACAGGTTTTTGCATGCAGCTGGATCTTGGAGTTGAATCTGATCTTTCATCAGTTTTACATGGTATCAGAGCCTTGCTATTGCAGCTTGTTCAAGTTTGGTTGGAGCTGTGGATCAAGCCCTCTCTTTCTGGGGTTTTCTGGAGTTTTTTGTCACTTTGGAGGAGGCACGATCTTCTGGAGCAGATTTAGCAGAAACAGACTCCGCCATTGCGTTTAGAAGGCCTGGGAGAGTCGAAATCACATAAAGTTTGACTAGTTTAGCCTCCGTGAGCACAGGGGAAAATTTTCAGGCCTCCTAGGGCCGTACGGCTTGAAAATCAAGAAAAAAACTCAAAAAAAAAATTAAAAAATGCATTTTTTTGGCGTGTTTTGGGCGCTGCCAGCTCGTGCCACCAGCGCACTGCCAGCGAGCCGCCCTCGCGCCTCTACAGGCCAGCGCGCCGCCCAGCGGCCACCGCGCCGCCACCTGGGCCGCCGCCGCCCACAGGCCGCTCGGCCGCCACCCGCAACAGGCCCAACCACCATCGGATCACAGCCAGGCCGCCACTGCCTCCGGCAGCCACCGGCCCGCCTCCCGTCAAGCGCAGGGCTGACGTCACCCTGACGTCAGCGCCCGAAATTTTTTTTCGACCGATTTTTTAAAATTTTTCGGCGACTATCTATTTTTCCGGCCGCTGCCTTTTTTTGGCCGGCAATGACGTCATGCTGACGTCAGCGACGGCCCAGTGACGGCCAAACGGCCGTCAAATTTATTCCTATACCTTTTTTTTTCCAGAGAGCATTGTTTTGGAGGGGCAGTTGGTTTTTTGCCCGTATCTTGGGCATACGGTGTCCATTTTCGAAAAACAAAATATCACCGGAAAGC
>MU226447.1:586492-599262 GCA_018584345.1 Thuja plicata
TATATATATATATATATATATAGTTAAAAAAGAAGAAGAAAAACTTGAGATATTTTAGATTTTAAAAATTGATTATTATAACATAATGTTATTAGGAATAATACATATATCCATTTATATGTTATTTTAATATAAGATTATAAAATCTTATGTTTACGTTCTTCTTTATTAATGTCCAATCTAAAAATATATCATGGCATATCAAGTCTACAAAATACTTATACTAAGGTGTCATTAATAATTTAACCATGTAATCAAAGAATAATCACAATGATCTACACATGCAATACATATCTCTTCATATTTTCTTATAATACACCATCATAGTTCTTCTATCAAAATCATGTCCTTCCAACATCTTAAAGTGTTAAGTTGTGTCAAGTAAGATCTCCTTCTGATGCAAGGTCATCCAGTAGTGTACTTGGGCAATCTTGCATCACCCAAAAATATTGTATTTCCCCTTTGTCTTGTAGTTTGTTTTAGTTGTTTTAGAGCCCATGATGACACTTACAAGGTGTAGGATAGTTAGAAGCTTGAAATAACCAAAATAATTCACCTATTACTTTTAGTAAGTTGACTTATTCAAGTTTGTATAGACATGGAAATTGACCCCAACGAGAAAAATTGAGAAATAAAATGATTGGTGAAAGAATCATCTCAATATCTCACACTTTTTTGAAGATAATAAAGTTTTTTTCCTGGGAAATTTCTCCAATGATTTTCAAACTAAAAATGAGGACATTAGAATCCCTAGAAAAGTTTGAAAATTGGATAAATAAATCTTTAGATGTATTTGACATTATATACCTCTCCGTGAGCTTTCTAATGATATGTTATAATAGAAATGAACCGGTGAACCATTGGGCACCAAAAAATAAGAAAATTTACACTCTCTAGAACATTCTAAGGTGGTTAAGGGTGTTAAATAAAGAGGTGCCACAAGGTTTATAGGTAGACAACACCATGAGCACATATTGTGGCTGCAGATTGTAGGATTTTCTTAGAGGGTTGATTTTCTTTGTGATGATTTGAGCTCATGTGGTTTGCAACATGTAATTTTCTAATTGTTGTAGTTCTCGCTTCATTGGTCCATAATAGAAATATTTTTTTTCTTTCTTGCATTTTTTATTCATTTATTTCATGTTGTTGTGTGTTTGGACTTGTAAGGGGAATACCCTTCATCACGTGGTATCAAAGGAGAAGTTCTTGAATGTATAATTAGATCAACAAATGTGAGGTAGTTTTCACCAAGCCTATGGTTGTGGGTTTGTGAGAAAAGTGATAAAAAGGTCTCTAGAAGGAACCGTGTTGGAAGAAATGTTGTTTTGACAGATGAGGTTTTTAGATACCTCTAGACACATGTTCAAGCACTACAAGAGGAGGTGTGTAGAGGAGTTTATGTTAGAGGAAGAGATGAAAGTGAGGATGAGTCTAAATGAGAATAGTTCAAATAAGAAAAATTTGCAAGAAATCCTAAATAAAATAGATTTTTTCGAGTCATTTCCAAGATTGGAAAGAGGCCAACGATCGAGGTTTCTACATTTTCTAGAAATCTAAATCTAAAGGAATTAATTGATTGGATCAATGATATGAAGAAGTATTTTGAGCATGAAGATGTAGAAGATCCTAAAAGGGTCAAGTTAGAAAAGCCCAAGCTAAAGGGTCATGTCATTATTTGGTGGAAAGTAGTTTAGTTAGAAATAAATAGAAGAGGAAAATGTAAAATAATGAGATGAGGTTGAATGGTGGGAAAATTGAAGAGATAGTTCACTACCGTTGACTATGAGTTTGATTTACAAAAGAAGATACAATAGTTGAAGCAAGAAAAATATACCAAAGAGTATATAGAAGAGTTATGTCGGGTCCTTATCTAAACAAGTCATTTTGAGGCCAACAAGAAGAAAGTTGCTCGTTAAATAAATGGGTTGAAGTTGAGCATTCAAGAAGAATAGAGTTTGGTAAGAATGTCTACCATTGAATGGGTGGTCCCACAATATTGGGTTACATTTTTTTTTTCCAACTTTGACATTGAAATGAGCATTCTAAAAAAAACCTTTGCATTCAAACACCAATTATCGCTAAACCATTAGGAAATTGAATATGATGTAAACTAGTGAATTTTATGTGTAGATTCTAAGTTTTTTTTTGAAGCTTTTTGGAGTTGATTTGTATCCATTTTTCCATCTCCTTCCAAAACTAATTTTAAACATTAAATAAAATTTTCTAAGAGTGACATTCACTTACTGTTGCATAATTCTTTTTACTAAAAGGGATAAAAAAGTGATTCTTTCCAATTTAGATTTGTAACATCGATATCTAGTTATTGCAATTGGTTTCATTTGATTATGTTGAACATTTTGTATTTTATTAAGTTTGAAGTGATGTTAAGTATTATTTAAACATAGGTTCACTTACCGATCCATAACTTGTTATGTATATATCAAAATTAAATTGTTTTTTTTTGAAGAAAGAGGACACCAATACCTTGTGCCTATATATTTTTCATTATTTTTACTTAGTTTACTATTTTTCCATAAGAATTGAACATAGAAGTTGATATATGGTGCAAAACCCATGTTTAGAAAAACTAAAAATATAAAGTCATAATAAACTCAATATGTATTAAAATAGTAATCATTGGAAAGCTTTCTTTGAGTAGTACCATATTGCATATGGATTTGTCAAATGAATTCATTTGATCCCCAAAAATGATAATGTCAAAGTGATTTTTTGTCAGCATTTTGATAGGTGCAAAGGAGACTCCATTGCAGGTATGATTGAGGAGTAGAGAGGTTATATTAAAGAGAGTATGATCAAAGAGGCTTTGATTTGATTATTTTAAATTATTTTTTCAAATAGGACCTCTCAAGGCTTAAATCATCATATTTTCTTAAAAATGTGTGATTTCAAAAAAAAATCAAGATGTTCAAAAAAAGTGTAATATGAAATTCAAGAAGAATAGAGTTTGGTAAGAACGTCTACCATTGAATATACATATAAGTTCACTTGAAAGGTAGAAGACAAGATGAAATAAAGATTTGACAGAAATAAAATAGAAGAGGTTGGGGTGGAAGGACTGGAGGAAAATCTTATGTAGGATGAAATGAAGACCAAAGGAAGAATAACAAGTCTAGTAGTAGTCAGAATCATAGGGAAAATTATGCCTATCATTCTGTTATCAAAATAATGGAGATTAAAGAGGGATAATTTGAGAACTAGAAAGAGGCTCCTATAGGAGCATCCTTGGTCTACTAGTGATCTTTCATCGTTCTGTGAGTTTGGGTTACAGTCAGCATTTTTGTGTTTCTGGTTGTGGTTGGTCCAGTTGGATCTTTAGTTGTTGCGCTTGTACTGGGATGTTCTTAACAATACTTTGGATTATTTTCTGTGATCGCACCTTATTTGGTGTTATCTTGTTTGAGATATGAAAGATTCTATGATTGGGCAATTTTTGTTTTCCTATTCTTTTGATTGGTTGAAAGTTTTGGGTGTGGTCTAGTTTTCCATGTGAGTTAAGAGTTGCGCTTGTGGATTCTGGTTATGGAGTGTTCTTGGATCATTCTCCTATGAACGCATCTCTTAGGGTTGATCATGTGTTTATATTTCTTTCTCTTTTTGGTTGTGGGTAATGTGTTCATGAATGGCGTGGACTTACCTCAAAATTTGTGTTACTATTGAGATTGTGGGATTCTTATTAATTGTGATCTTAGCGTGTGGATAGTGATTCCTTCATGGATTTTTTCATGTGATCGCTTCTTCTTATGTTATGTTTGTGTAGGGATGGACCTATATTTGTAAGATGTTTCCTGCTTTGGGGAATATATTTCTTGTATCGACTCGTGGTTGTGATTTTGTATAAAAGTAGGGTTTGGTTTTGTGTTAGAGAGTCAGCTAGAAGGGAGATAGTGAAGGGAAGAAGGTATAGAAGTGGGCTATTGACCTGAATCTTGTAGATATATTTGAGATAGATATTAGAGTTATTTTCATTGTATGTGGTCGTAACTGGGAAGGCCTTACAGCCTGACATGTATGGTTAAATTATGATCAATAAAACATTTCTTGCATCTTATTGTGTCAATTTATTTGTTTTTTTTGTTGTGTTTACTCTTGCAGTGAGGCCGGACATCTCCTTTTGGGATTCTCTCACCTTGGCACTACGTTAGAGAGTTCAAGAAATAGAAAGAGGCTCCTATGGAACACGTTTCTAGTGCAAAGAAGGACATATAGCCTATAAGTGGACCCCCAACATCAAGGGGGAAAATAAAAGAGCTAAGTGTAATGCATTATTTTCCCATGTAGATGAAGATGTTGAGTCTTCATATTCTAAAGATGTGGAGAGATGTTAGGTTCTCGTTACTAGAAGAGACTTGTTGAATAATATGAAAGAAATATTCCAAAAGAAGAATTTCTTCCACACAATATGTAAGTGTAATGGTAAAATTTGCAAAGTTATTAGAGATGGTGGTAGTACCGATAATATTTTTTCAAAGAAAATGGTTAGTAAATTAAAACTAGAAAGATGAAGGCATCTGAATTTGTACCAGATTTCTTGGTTGTTGAAGGACCATAAGGCTTTGGTCAATTGACAATGTTTGGTAAAATTTTATATTGGAAACTACCATGATAAAATATTATGTGATATTATGCCTATGGATGTTTTCCATATATTATGCAGTCTTTCATCCTGATGATGGATCATAGAGTGTGATCTGAAATATTGATGCAAAAACTATCACAATTGAATCCAAAAATATTAACATAAACAATATGGATTGTAGAAATCTAATATTATTAGTTTATATTAAATATAGATTTTCAAAATATTTTATTAGAATCATTTGATTCATTTTAGAGGAAAAAATGTTGTCTTTGCATTTATACAGGTGTGGATAATATGTTAGGAATAACAGTTCGCCAACACAACTGAGAGGGGGGTGACTCCATTGTGAGACATATTATTAAAGATTAAAAATTATAAACCAAAACTTTAATCCAAATGGTAACACAATAAATGCAACACCATAACACAATCCTTTGTTGTCGAGGAAATCATGTTAAAGGTAAAACCCCGGTAGGAATTAGCACCCACAAATAGTGTACTGAGAGTATAGTATCCCTGCTAAAAGATTTATCCATGGTAGGAGCTTATTAATGCATTACAATACAGAGTCTATGTTAAAGGAAAAAGCCTGTTAGGAGTCAAGAGTAATAGTAGGCTCACTGCCTAAAGAAAGTTAAATCCACCTTTAGGACTTATTGTCTGAAATACAAATGTATATCAAATATATAATCCAATGAACTATCTGATAGCAATTGTCCTTGCTTGATCAGTTCTAATGAAGTCTCTTAATCAAAACCTCTTCTCTACATCCATTATACTTTTCACGGACAAGCTTGCAGCTTCCACACTTTTTTGTTACCACACTCTCCACAAAAGAAAACAACTTTCTTTTATATGAAATTACAATAAGCAATTAGATCGTCCAATTAAGACTTCTCAAATGCACAAATAATTACATAACCACTTGTTACGATACACACGAAACCTATAAAAAGTAAAAATAAATTACAACTCATCAAATATAATCCAAGATTTGTAATCCACGCTCGCAATCCATAATGCACGCTCTATCTATGAAGTCGGCTCCAAATAGGTCTCCTTTAGAATATGTACCACAACTGACGTCACCAAGAGTCTTGTGACCCAAGAATCATAATACACATTACTCAACATGTATTTTTTCATTCCCCAAGATCGATTAACATGAATCCATATTGCATGCAAGTTATCCTCAAAAATCAGAGACAAACTCTGTCATAGTTCACTATCATTGTCCAATACCCAGTCTTCACTAAAACATATGTAACTTACTCAATCTACAATATAAAGCCACATGACCTTAGAAATAAGATCACACCACATCCATGTACACATCATCATCTTCACAGGTTTGAAATCAACCATACACTACCCGTACACTTATGTCATTCATTTAAGCAATAGTAATAACCAGTCTATTCTATCTCAATAGAAACATATGTTGACATCTGTGAAAAAAGATGAATTGCAACAAAAAAAAGAAACCAATTTCAAAAATCTCCCCCTTTGGCATTGATGGAAACATATGGGAAAATCCATCAACCAAAAATTTCTCTCTCAATATAATCTTTTCATTATCCTCAACACAGCTCTCCCTAAAATAATAGGGATTTTCACACTGAATCTCTCCCCATTTGACAACAATGGAAAAGGGTGCCATTACTCTACTTTTGACCATATTTCCTCTATAAGGTGTAGCTTTTTCAAATCTTCATGCCTGCAACAACCAGGTGCAAAATCACCCAAATGTGTTCTATATTATTCTTGCAATCACTTCCCCTAAGGAGTAGATCCATACATCAAGTACAAAAAATGATATAGCTTTGAAAGTCACTGGACTGATGCAGTCCTGCTTCAATTTAGTTCTCGCAAGGAGGGCCTCTCACCCCAATCATACCTCTTAGATAATCAAAGGTATCCTTTGGCAAAGGTTTTGTAAATATATATGATATGTGTTCCTTTGTGTTGATATACTCCAATATAATCTCCTTCTCTGCAACCTTGTCTCTCAAGAAATGATACTTAATGAAAATATGTTTAGTCTTCGAATGCATAACTGTATTTTTTGACATATTTATTGTGCTAGTGTTATCACAATGGATAACCTTTAGCTCATCAAAAGTTATCCCAAAGTCCTTCAACATTTTCTTCATGCAAACAATCTGTGTGTAATTTATAGCAGCATCAACATACTATGTTTCAGCAGTAGACTGAGCTATAGAGTCTTGCTTTTACTTAACCAAGAAACCAATCTTTCCCAAGAAAGAATGTACCACCACTTGTACTCTTTCTATCATTAACATTTCCTTCCCAATCAACATTAGTATAAGCATGAAAAGAATATCATCTGATTTTTTATACCCATGAGCCATAATCCAGTGTTCCTTTCAGATATCTAAATATTATTTTTAAAATAGCAAGGTGTGTCTCTTTAGGATCTTCTTGATATCTTGCCACAATTCCAACTATATTAGCAATATCTAGTCTAGTGTAAATAAGATATTGTAGGCCTCCAATCATAGATCTGTACTTTATCTGAAAAACATTCTGAGATTCATCGGTAGTAGTAAGCTTGTGACAAGTAACCATAGGTGTTCCAACAGGTTTACAATCTTCCATTTCAAACTTTTTTAACATTTCTTTTAGATACTTGGTCTGAGAAATAAAAATACCATTCTTGTTTTGATTGATTTTTAGCCCAAGGAAAAATTCCATCTCACAAATCATTGACATCTCAAATTCATTTTCCATTTCCTTAGAGAAATGTTTACTCATTTCATCATTCCCTCCAAAAATGATATCATCTACAAAAACTTGAACTATTAAAATTCTATATTCTCTAGTTCTTAAGTATAAATTATTTTATGCATTACCTTTTCTGGAACCAAGATGAATAGATACCTATCCAATCTAGCATACCATGCTCTAGGTGCTTGTTTCAGTCCATACAAAGCCTTCTTCAACTTGAAATCCATGTCCTTGTCTTCTATCAGAGGAAATCCATCAGTTTGTTCAATATATACTTCATCCTCTAGATCTCCATTCAGAAATGCAGATTTCACATCCATCTGATATAATTTGAAGTCTTTGTGTGCAGCATAAGAAATAAATAATCTTACAGCCTCAAGCCTAGAAACATGAGAAAAATTTTCTTCAAATTTTATGCCTTCTTTTTGTGAGTAGCATTCACAAACCAGTCTTTCCTTATTTCTTACAGTCATTCCTTCTTCATTCATCTTGTTTCTGAAAACCCACTCATTTCCTATAACATTCTTATCTTTAGGTCTAGGAACCAGTTCCCAAGTGTTATTTTTCTTTATTTGTTCCAATTATTCTTGCATAGCCCTAGTCCAATATTCATATCTACATGCCTCATTAGTAGTTTTTGGTTCAAATTGAGAAATAAAGCAAATTTCATCTCTTAATCTCGATCTTTTCATCATGCCTTTATTTGCATTGCCAATAATTTGATTTTTAGGGTGGTTTTTCTTAACATACTTTGAAGTTTTAGGAATTTTAGTAGGATCATTTGAGTCATCTTGACATACCTCGATCTCATGATCAATCTCAAAATGTTCTTGATCTGCACTAATCTCCTTGTTCTCTGCAGTCTAGCTACATTCATATATTTTTTCCTGAATCTGGAACTTTTCATCAATCCTCACATTAGCACTTTCAATCATCTTCCTCAATCTCGGATTGAAACATTTACAATATTTTCTCTTAGTGGAATAACGAAGGAAGATTGCTTCCTCACTTCTAGCATCAAACTTTCCTATCTCACCATCTCTTTTGATATAGCATTTACTACCAAATATTCTGAAATATTTCACAGTAAGAGTACGATTAAACAATAATTCATAAGGATTCTTACCTGTACCTTCTTTGATATGAATTATGTTCAAAGTATAAATAGCAGTACCAATAGCTTATTTCCAATGAGCATGTGTTACATTTCCTTCTAGCAACATAGTTCTTGCAACATATAATATTGTTATGTTTCTTCGCTTCGCTATCTCATATGGTTGTGGTGTCCTAGGAGTAGATGTTTGTCTATATATTCCATGCTCTTCGCACTCGGTATTGAACAAGTCTAAAGTAAACTCTCCACCTCTATCTCATCTTAAACATTTTATCTTTTAACTTGATTCATTCTCAACTTTTTCTTTGAATATCTTGAATTTGTCAAAAGCCTTAGATTTCTCTCTAAGTTATGTAACCCACATCATCCTAGAAAATTCATCAACAAAAATTATGAAATACCTTTCACCATAGTAAGATATTGTTCATGTAGGACCACATAGATCTGTATGCACTAGATCCAACTTCCCTTTCGCTAAGTAAGATTTTCTTTTAAAACTGCTTCTAGTTTGTTTCCCCATTACACATTCTCTACACATGGTGTTAGATGGTTTCACAATCTTTGGTAGGTCTCTAACAACATTAGTCATACTTTCCTTTACAATATTATCAAAATTCACATGACAAAATATTCTATGCCATAACCAATTGTCATCAATCTTTGCAACAAAACAAGAAGCCTCAGATGTATTTAATTCAAATACATAACCTCTTGACTTAGTACCAGATGCGATCAATTCTCCTGACTTACTTCTGATAGAACATTTCCCATCAATGAATTTTAATTGATAACCTTTGTCCACCAGTTCTCCAACACTCAACAAATTATGCTTAATTCCATGAGCAAGTAACATATCATCAGTGGTAGTCTTTCCATCCAAAGAAATAGATCCAACTCCAATGATAAGCTTAGAAGTGTTGTCACCAAATCTCACAACATCACCATCATGCTTGGTTAGCTTAACAAATTTATTTCTATCACCAGTCATATGGTGTGAACAACTACTGTCTATGACCCATTCATATTTCTTTTCAACATGTGACATTAGGGCTTCTCTTCATGAATAGGTTCATCATCCTTGATAGAAATAAATCCAATCTCATCATAATCAATAGAATCATCATCAAAAACACCTTCACTAGCATAGTAACTTTCCTTATCCTTGGAATACTTAGGTCTATAAAACATAGATTTATGTTTAGGAACCCTTGTAGGACATCTAGATTCAAAATTACCTATCTTATTGCATGAAAAACATTTCAGAGGTAACTTTCCTTAAAACCTACCCTTACCTCTCTTTCTCTTCTAGCAATGAGGGCCACAATTTTATCCAACTTCCTTTCCTCTTCCAGTATCTTTTCCCAGTCATCAACATATTCACCAAGATCTTCTCGCAAGTCACTTCTGCTGGTGCTCGCAGTCCCTGATAAAGTCTTTTTATTATTATGCACAATCACATTGAATGTTGTCTCAATTGTTGGAATAATATAAATGTGTGTACTGAGAGGGGAGGGTGAATCAGTACCCTTAAAACTTTCAATCAAATCTTTGTAACCAAATATTCTAATATAACTGACTGAGTAGATAACTTCTACCAAACATGTAATGTCACTACTAAAATGTAAATGTGTGTAAAGTAAAAAATACACATACATGAAAATAAATATACATGACACTATTATTTTGGTATCACAGAAAATCCCTGTTAGAAGGTAAAACTTGTGATGGGGATTGGACCCACAAAACTTCACTACCACAGTAAATAAAGCAGCATGTTAAATCTTTACAAAGATTGATCATGATAGGGAGAAACTTAGATATCTCTATGATTTTCCTTGAACTCTTCTTAGGTCACTCCTAGGACCCTTAGGGTTTCCTCAATCCACCCTCCAAATCTTGGAAACATCCAATTCTTTCCCTCTCTTAAGAATCTTCCTATCTTATTAGGTTTCCATCCTTTGTTCTTTGCAAGAACTCCTTTCAACTATACCTCCCAAGCCCTAATGATTATTTTGGATTGTAGGAGGGACAAGGCTTCATTCAACTTCAATATTGAATCCCAACATGGGTCTTAAGTTTCCAAGTTAGACCATTTCTCCATCGCTTGCCAATTTCCTATCTTTTAGGCCTTGTAGCCTTTTCCCCCAATTAGGCCTCCTAAAAAGTAGGAATGCACATTTTCAATGAAAAATCATAAAAGGACCCCCAAATATATTTTGGAATTTCTCACATACCACTCAAGACCTTCAAGATTTTGGTGGTCTCAAGTCTCAACCCTGTTCGTACACCCTGTTTTAGAAATAGGGCTTTTTCAAGCTTTCTTGACCAGTTCTTGGTCTTTGGTCTCAAAAATTGGTGACTTGGTTTCTTGGGAACTCCTCCTCATTCTTGAGTACCTAAAAAACATATATCATTGCATCCATGGCCTTCTTTTCTCATGAAAACATCCCTCCTGCATTTACCAAACACTTCTTCTTTGTCTTCCTAGCCGGGCTACAACCACAGCTCGCCTCAGGAAAGACCTTAAAAATAGGTGCACACACTTCCAGAGCTCCTCCTTCCAGATTCTTGAAGCTCCATGGCCTAGTCTCCATTCCAAAGTGGACATACAGAACCAAAGGTGGGAAATGGAGTTAGGTCCACATCTTTGCCTCTCTGTCAGAACTGGACAACAAACTGTTTGAAACAAACTAAATTACAAAAACCAAAAGAAAAGTAATTAAAAAGAAAACTAAATATTGAAATAACTTTACAACATGACCAAAAATGGTCTCAAATGATCATAGTACCAAATGTAATCCATGCACAACAAGAAAAAAACAAATTCCTTCAATTCTTCTACTCTGTCATTCAAAAACTCCTTGGCTCCAAAACCCAAAATCTGTACAATGACTTCCAACCCTGCAAATTAAGGTTTTCCTTCCTTATATTCCCTCAAAACATGTGCCTAACTCCTTGGATGGGTACAAAACAACTTAAACATTGAAACCCTTAAGACAACCAAAAATGTTGTCAGCAACTTTTAAAAGTTGCTAATGTTGCATAGCAACATTTTGACATCTTTTACACATTTGCAATTTTCAAGGGTTTTTACACTAATATGACCTAACTAACCCTAGTTAGACATCTTAGAATATAATAGGACCCTAAAGACATGAAAAAAATCAAATTTCCACTTGACCACATTATCAAGTACAATGTCATTAATGAGCCAAAATGAACTACTTTGACCTAACAGAAAGCACAATTAAACACTAACTCAAACCACACTTGGTCCACATGACCTTATATAATTACAATGTGCTTCAAGAGGATCTTTAACACTTTCACACACCCAAAATGACATGATACCACCAATCTGACTAGATTCTCAAGGGTGCTCCTGCACCATACTACCAAGGCTAAGAACTTAAGTCACCTCTGGTGACAAGAGCTTAGGATCAACTCCCTGCTTCTTGAACTCATTCTCAGCCACCCAAGTAGTTTCAGCCTCTGATTTTCCTTCCCACTGAATGAGGTGCTCCATGTAAGTTCCTTGTCTAGTCTTTTTCTTCACTCTAGAGTCAAAAATCTTCACAACTATTGGTGTTGGTTTAGGTGTAATCTGAACAACTTTTGTTATTTCCTTACTGTTTGACTATGAATCAGTTTGTACTGATGTAGGCCCTTTATAAATCACCAGATCTTGCACATTAAAGACAGGTGACAATGCCAAATCTGAGGGTAAGTCTATTTTATAAGCATTTTGCCCATATTTTGCAAGAATCTTGCAAGGACCTATCCTCCTCATTTGAAGTTTGGTGGGGACTCCCTTATATAACCTAGATTTGTTAAGGTGTACCATTAATAGATCTCCCATAGCAAACTAAATATCTCTTGTTCCTTCATCCACTTTGGCTTTCAGTCTTTGTGTAGCCTCTTGGAGCTGCTTCTTCACTTGGTCATGGACCTCCTTCATTGATTGAGTGAAGTCTTCTGAATATGCACTCTTACCTTCCTCATGTGCCGAGTGTCTTAACTCAAACACACCTCTAGGGTGTAGCCCATAAACTATTTTAAAGGGGTTTTTTCCTGTTGTCCTATTAACACTGTCATTGTAGGCATATTCTGCCTGTGGTAACAACTGATCCCACATCACTCCATACTCCTTTGTCAAACATGTAAGAAGATTTCCTAGCACTCTATTGATAACTTCAGTCTGACCATCAGTTTGGGGATGGTAGGCTGACCCAAATGATAGGTTAGTTCCTAACCTTGTCCACAAGGTCTTCCAAAAATGACCCATAAATTTTACATCTCTGTCAGATA
>MU226447.1:644398-660136 GCA_018584345.1 Thuja plicata
TGAAGGATCTTGTAAGAAGGTGTAAGAGGGTGTAAGAATTTTGGGCCAATGAGACACTTTTGGAAAGTGTAAGAAGGTGTCATCATAGGTGTAAGAAACCTTGTTGGCACCAAATAAGGATTATTTGGAAAAGTCAAATTTTTGGAAATTTGCTCACACGTGTGAGCAAATAATTAGGACTAATTATTGTAGGAATCAAGAAATTAGCTTAATTAACCTTAGTTAATTAATAAATAGGTTTATTTGGTGAGAGTGATGTGAGGTATGGTAGGATCTAGGTTCAAATTATCTTAATCCAAATTAATTTAGATTAATTGTGGTTTAGTAGAATATAAGTCATGTGAATGAATAAATAAATTAAAAATTTATTTAAAGGGGATTAATGAGGGATAATGTACTAAATAGGATTCAATACATTAAAAGGGATAGTATTTAAATTAAATTTAAGTACTAAGGGAGATGAATCATATTTAATTAAATAAATTTAATTAAATAGATAGAAGAATATAACAAATATAATTAATTAAAATTAACCATAATGTTATGGGAATATTAATTAAATTAATATAAGGACAATTTTGGATGTCTACACTATGCACTTTTGCATTCTTGCCTCAACTTATCCTATGTTTCTTTTCGGGTGTAGAGTTCACCATACCTCGTCAAGGCATCAGGGTCAAGTGTCTGTGGGTCACAATCAAGAATGTCAATAATTTCATCAAGTGTCATGGAACCCTTGCTTCCTTCTTTTTATTCTTCTTCTCTTTTGTGCTCAATGA
Source organism: Thuja plicata (assembly GCA_018584345.1). NCBI lineage: Eukaryota > Viridiplantae > Streptophyta > Pinopsida > Cupressales > Cupressaceae > Thuja > Thuja plicata. Next base: position 645,178 of record MU226447.1, read on the forward strand.
AAGAGATAGTGTTACAGCCAATTGAGCCTTTTTCTCAGTTTCTTTCTTTGGGGGCACGTTTGGTGTGATGCCTTATGAAGGTGCCTCGGTAGATGACCTGGTGTCTATAGTAGAAGTTTCTACTATCGTTGTATCTATGTTACCTTCACCTTTGTCTATTGCATCAGTGCTATCTTGAGGTGCATCACCATGTGTTTTTCCACCACTATGCTTGGTCTCTTTACCATGTGTATCACCCTTGTCTTCAGTTGTGTCTGTAACCTGCTTGGGTGTCTTATATTATGCTTCACTCTCAATCTCAATAGCTTGTACCAAAATAGGCAATTGGCCTAGTACCATTTCTCGGGCGACCTCTGTTGTGCCTTTCTCATATATGGTCTTGGTAGCTCCAATTATCTCATCTTCTTTTGCCTTATCATTAGGATCACCTTCAGTTATGTCATTTATTATGATCTCTGGATGACCTAAGTTTGTCAACAGTTTAGGAGTACCATCCAGTATATTGTCAATAGATGCATCTTCAACATTAATAGGTTATGTGCTCAGTCGATGTCCCTCAGTATCGACTATAGATGCAATGTCTATTGCTTCCTCGGTGTCCTTGGTTTCCTCAGGTGGAGTGAGTAGTTCTTTCCAAATCTTGGTGCTCTCTTCATCCACTTCCTTCATATTTCCTTGAAGAATTTTCAATGTTTGGGCTTTCTTGGGAAATTTCTTTGCATATGTTTGCATAATATTATCAGTCTGTTCTATTGTGCATTAAGCCTTTAGTAGAGTGAGAGTCTCCTCTCTCATCTATTTCTCAATGTTGAGTGCATATGTCCATCTGGTTGATATCTTATTATATAATTATTATGGAGTTTAAGTAGAAAATTCAATAGGGACTCATTTGAAATTGATCATCATAGCTATGACAGCTTCTTCAAGTTTATTCTGATTCACGATAGTCAGATCTGCATAAGTGTGTAACTTAGGATGCCCTAACCATCTGGTTGTCCTGATTGCTTCAACAAATTCATCAATAGTTTTTGGTGCCTTGTTCTGCACAACCTTAAATTGTTCAATATTTTCATCAGAATCATCCTTGTCATCCTTATTCCTTATGTATTTCTTTCTTTGTCTTGGTGTTGGATTCTCGGTAGGGCCTTTTTTTTTCCTTGTTTAAAATGTGAATTTTGGTGAGGGCCTTGTTATATTTTCCACTCCTTCCTTTAAAGGTGGTGAATCTGTTGTCATCGATTGTGATCTTTTCCTTGATGGAGACTCGGTCTTTATGCTTTTTCCCTTTTTGGCCTTAGGTGCCTCAACCCGTGCTTCATCAGACTCGGTGGCATTAGCATCTTGTTCAGGCTCATCATCTTTACTAATTAAGGTCTACACCTTGTTATCATCAATTGACTTGTCCAATTCTTCATCAGTGATAGAAAATTTTCTTTTTAAGGTCTTGACTATCTTAGTCTTCTTCCTTCCCATCTTCTCAACTTGTAGACCAATAGATATTCGAGTCTTTGCTTCTTCATATGTGCCAAATCTCATGGCAAATTTTTCAACTGGTTCATTGAGTAACTTTTCAATAGCATCAGAAGAAATGTCAATGTTGAGTTCATAATCCATTAGAGGTATCCATGTTGTCCTCAGTTGTACTGCTTTGATAAATGTAGTATCTATGTCAATTATAAAAAATATTTCATCTTTGTATTTTTCTATCAATCACATTGGTATACGTGTTCTCTTTTTCATCCTAGCTTTAAAATTAGAAAAATAATCATTCATAACTGGTTCAAAATTTGTGCCTAAACTTGTAATAAAATCACCGATTTGCACTATAATCAGTCGGTTGGTCTTCCGTTTCACAGTATCGACGGAGGGAAAGAAATTCTATAGATAGAAGAATGTACATAGAAGTAGTGAACCAAACTTACATGTGTTTGATCATGCTAATCTAATAATTCTCACATTCTCTTCAAATTGCCTCTGCAATAGCTCGACGATGTCAAGTTGTAAACCTTTCTTTACAATTTTGTAGGCAATGTCAATAGCTCCACAAGATATGTTGTTCGGTTTGCTCGATTGGAAGATCTTGTAGCCAATAACATAAGCACCAAACCTTAGTTCAGGATCACCAATTGAGTTGATCTTTAGACCTCTTCCATCCCATTTGGCTCCTATTAGCTTTTCAATCTCATTTCTGGGTGCGTGCCTTAGGGATCTTGATTTGTCTGATGTGGGGTACTCAATTACTATGTGAATTGTTGGAATAGTCCCAAGGGATAACTGAGAGGGGGGGTGAATCAGTTATCAGTAAGTTAAATTATTTTCTCCAATTAATTAGAGAATATCATAATCACATACACATTTAAGATAACACAAAATAGAACACCACAATTTTGGTTACGGGGAAACCAAACTAGGTAAAAAACTCTGTGGAAATTAGCACCCACAAAGAACTGTACTTGAGTATAATAATCCCTGTTAGAAGATCTTACAAACCTGTTAGGAGTTGATCTTTACAAAGAAATAAGTACAATGACCTGGTTAAGGTTCGGACCCTGTTAGGAGTCTTTTACAAATAACCCTATTAGGGGTGAGGACTCACTATCCAAAACCTCATTGTGTAATATGGTGAAGGCTGCAACCTTCAGTAAAATAGATATACACTATATCTAAAAATGAACTATTTAGGTAGACTTGATGTCTTGATCAGTTCCAATGAATTGTATATACTCTCTACTTCTTCACATAGATCTTTCTCTGATGAATGAAATGGCTTTACTATCCCAAAATAATCAGAATTTTGTTTTGTCCTTTTTCTATTCCCTTTCTTATCATTCACACTTGGAGATCTTCAAATTAACTACTATAAGTATCTTCTCCAAAAGATATGATCTTTGTTGTCTTTAGGAATTCCTTCAATGCTTCTTTAGTCGACCAAACCAAGCACACAACATAATTAGAAATGCACAACTCAAACTGAATAGACGCATTGCTTCACATATTCAGCTCCACCAAAATTACCCAAACATCACGCTTCGAATGAAACATGATTAGTGACTTTGGTTAATTAACTTAGACTCATAAATAAACATGAATTTGAACACACATATCCCATAGATAGACGCAACTAAAGAATCAATAAAATTACTGTCGGCTTTTTGAAAAATAATCTTACGAAACTGTGTCTGGTAAACAGAGTAACATAACTCAACTGTTACTGAACATCTGAATCTGCGTGTATGTACATGGTATATTAACTATGTCTGAAATATAAAATTAACCACGTAAGGCTTCCACATATCCATACTAAAAAGTGAATACAATTTACTATTGTATACTATATGTTATCATCAATGAGAAACATACAGTCAACTATTTGCATAGAAGCAAATCTCCAACAATATCCCCCTTTGACATTCATGGCAACATATGATATGAAAAACACCATAAACCCAAAGTATCCTCCTTCTTTTTACAATCTTCTCAATATCCTCATCAAATGTTCCTCTTCACTATTGTAGCTCCTTTGACTGTGTTTTTATTTTCATGACTATATACTCCCCCTTACTATATACTCCCCCTTTGACATCAATGGAAAAGGGTGCCAAATAATATTAAGCACAGGTACTACTCCAGAAGTAGAGTAGTCAACCATTCATCAGTCACCAAGGATTGATGCTCTTGCTGAAAATTCTAATCAGACTTGGGAAAGGGAATTAATCCCAACTTCTTCCTGAGATACTCAAAAGTATCTTTTGATAAAGGCTTTGTAAAACTATCTGCTAATTGTTCTTTAGTGCTCACGTAATCCAACTTTACTTCTTTGTATGCCACTTTTTCTCTTAGAAAATGATATTTTATTTCAATGTGTTTTGTCTTTGTGAGCATCACAGGGTTCTTTGACATATTGATAGTGCTCGTGTTATCATAGTGAATAACAATAGGATAATCAATCTGAATTCCAAAGTCTTTTATCATCTGTTTGATCCAAACAATTGTAGAACAATTCAATGTTGTTGCTACAAATTTTGCCTCAACTATTGACTGAGAAATACAATTATTCTTCTTGCTTGTCCAAGTGACCAATCTATCTCCAAGGAATACTAATCCTCTTGAGGTACTCTTTCTGTCATCAACACAACCTGCCCAATCAGCATCAGTATACACATGAAGTTGTACATTCTCTGAGTTAGGATACCATAAACCATAGTCTATAGTTCCCTTTAAGTATCTAAATATTATTTTTATTTCCATTAAGTGGTTTTTTAGGTTTAGTTTCAAATCTTCCAACAATGCCAACTGCATTAGAAATATCGGGTCTCGATTGAGTGAGATATATGATTTTTCCAATCATAGACTTGTATAGTGTCTTGTCAACTGTTGTGGAATCATCATCTTTAGAAAGCTTTCTTCTTGTTGTCATGGGGGTGCTTACTAGATTGCAATCTTCCATCTTGAAAGTCTTTAATATCTTCTTCACATATTTAGACTGATTTATGAATATGCCTTGGTCTGCTTGTTTTACACTTAATCCTATAAGATCTAAAATTGGTGTTGAACATGAGGTCTTCTAGATGATAGGAATTGCATATGAAAAGAGACCCTAAGTCAAATTTTAGTCTAATACACTTAATTATTATGATAAATAATTGAGAATACTTGTAAATAAATAAGGAGTAAAATACCTACCTCATATCATAGCATATCTAAAGAATGTTGTTTTTTGGTGTGTGTATTCTATTTCTAGAAAATCTAAAGTATGATCTAGAAACAGAACGCAGAGACGAACAAAACCCAGAAATATTTTTCTGATTTGACATCATCTTATTAAAAAGGTTGACCTTGACCCAAAAATCTTACCCTTGACCCAATAATCTTGACCCTGACCTGTGCTGCCTCGATAGAAAATCCATTTTCAGATCCCGATAGTTTGCTGAGAAGGGTATCCAAATCTAGTCTCAGATCCACTTTCCTATACCTATAAATCCCAAAACCAACACCTACAAATATCTAAAAAAATGGTTTTGGGGTGCTATAAAGGGTTTTTCCTTAGTCAAACCCTTGTTTTGGTGATCTCCACCTCCACAAATAGCTGAATATAGAATGTATGTATGTGTGTGTGTTTTATCTTTGAGAAGAGTCTTTGAACATGTAATATCAAGATCTAATCTTGTAGATTAACAATCCTAACATAACATGGAAATGAGAAATCAATGCATAGATTTGAACATAATAAAGAAAGCATACCAAGCCCCCAAGGCTAAAGTAATCCTACCAATTCACAATCTGTAATTTCTTCCCCATGATAATGTCCTTTTGAATGCTTGAATCTTGAGAGTGGTAGGTCTAATAGAAAAGAGCACCTTCTTGCTTCAATGAAGATCTACAATAGCTTGTCCACAAAAATACTTGAATGTATCAACATGTCCTCATATATTTGTCCTTCTATATCATCCTCTTTCTTATTTGCATCATCATTGCATCATGCCATCTCCCAATTTCGTTTCATGATCCAACGAAGGCAAAAGAGAGTGTTTATATAGAGATTTCAATATAGGTCTCCTAGGGCAATGCGAGGGACCCAAGTTCAAATTTAACCTTGAATTATGGTTCAATAAAAATCACCAACCAAGGAGAGAATGAATTAAATTATATATCAGAGAAAATACTTCTGCATCCAAACCCGGGGACCTATTTTAAGTTTAGAACCCAGATAAGCTCTGGAATTGAAAGCGGGGACCAACACCTGTCAGAGGTCTATGTCGACCTCACCCTTGACCTAGGTAAAGGTCAAAATCACCCCTGACCTAGGTCAAGGTTGACCTTGACCTTGACCTAGGTCAGGTTCAATTTTGACCTTGACCTGAGGTTCCAGGCAGGTCACCTAGTGATGTCTGTGAGATTCCCAGGTCAGCCGGGGACCTAGCAAGGTGATGGAACATTCTAGAATGATGGGAAGAAGGCCTAGAGGCCTAGAGAGTATATGATGATGCATAGGAGGGACCACACATAGGTCCTACCTAGAAAATAGAGTAATGGAGAGGGAAACCAAGGAGAATCCATAAGATCCTAACCCTAATTTCACCTAATCATGAATAATCAAACACAAATGCATCCTAAATGCAAATCCAATATTCAAGCGCACTAAATGAAGGTGCTAAACATACCAAAATAGAATTGCTTCCATTTTAAGATGATACATTTATCCACCACTTTAGCTTAGATATGACACTACGTGAGTATGTAAGCTAAAGTAAGAAAACATCAGAAAGTAAAAAGGATATGGCCAAGTCCTCAATGTAGAGATCCTGCAAGAAACAATTAATATCTGTAACCTGCAACACAAGGTTAATGAAAAATCTATAGAGAACCTAAGCCTTACTATAATGATCTTGAGAAGTGTATAAATCCCCTTATGCCCCCCCCATGTTTCGGCTTACTAATTCTTGAAAGGCGAAACAGGGTGATAAAGTAAATTCTATACACTAAATATGCAATTTATTGAAAACTCTTTTCCTAAAGTAGTTAGAAGGTTCCTAAACCTACCTAAACTAACTCAAGAGGTTAGGTATCTAAATCATGATTCCAATGCCTCTAAAAACATTGAAAACAGAGCTACCAAACTCAAGTTATGATGAAGAGAGTGAATGTCTATCTAAATGCATGTAAAAGGAAATTTAAATTTGACGTAAGTAAATTCAAATGAAACCCTAAGAAAAAACCCTAAGGAAACCCTAATTTGAAGTTATAAATAAGAGAAAGAGAGACTTACCTCCTCATTCTTACCATTTTTAGAAGTTTGGAGAAGGAGACAAGATGCCGAAGAGAGGAGAATTTTGAGTGAGCCATATGGAGGTCCTGAGAGAGCGCCTGGCCAGCGGACAATCACTACCTGACGTAGGTTTCCTGTTTTGATGTTTAAGACTAAAAAATTCATGCTTTTATAGGGAATTTCATCCCTAAACTAGAAAGGTCAACCCTCACCCAGTTATGTCAACCCTGACAGGTCAACCCTGACTGGGAGATTTTGTCCTTTTTGGGGTGAATGTTGACCCTGACCCACAAAGGTCGACCTTGACCCAAAAAAGTTTGACCTTGACCCAAAAAGGTCAACCCTGACCCAAAAAGGTCAACCTTGACCAGGTCAAGTTGGTATAGTGTTTTTTTGATGATAGAGTACTGATATGATACCTTTCTATGCTTACAGGACCCTGTCTATCTTTGATAGCATCCCTTCGGAGGGTTACTATTGACTGTCAAAGAGAGCATGTCCGAGCTACAGCCAGATGAGATACAACTTTTGAGAGATGTGGGACTATATTGGGTAGCATTCCTACCATAGATGAGGTTCCATCGGTCCATGATTTCTACCATGGTAGAGAGGTGGGATGAGGATACTTGTTCCTTCCATCTTCCCTCAAGGGAGATCACGATCATGCTGGAGGATGTGTACAAGATTCTATGGCTTCCAGTTCAAGGTGAGCCTGTCAGACTAAGAGGACCACGGGGTCCACCTGAGGTGTTGGGAGATGGAGAGTATTGCTTGGGATGGGTACCACAGATGAGGACCTGATCAAATCAGATCACCTTATCATCCATATTAGCAGGTCTGACACCTTTGGTATGGAAAGTGATGTTATGTATACTCATGTTGGTAGTGATACCCAACATGAAGGGTACAGTTTTATTATCACCATTTACCAACCTTGTGCACAGGATGGAGGGTGATGGAGTTGTTTTCTCATGGGGGTGCAACATGTTAGCCCATCTTTACCATGAGTTGAGTCAGCTAGTGAGATATCAGTGGGAGAGTCTTACAGTATGCACCTTGTTACAGGTTTGGATGTTTGAGCACTACACATGTACACAACCATGGGGTGTTCTAGTGATGATAGATGTGAGAACACCGAGAGCCTTTGCATATCTGCTAGTAGATGTCTGGTAATACAGGTATATCCTCTTTTGGAGAGTATGCCTTGACCGTGTACCAGGTATAGATGTGATATGGAGACCTTATTGTCAGATGATAGAGTGGCCAGAAATGTGATATCAGTTGAGATTCTCATAGTGGTGCAAATTGCTAGAGGGTCCCACCAATCATGTCAAGATGCCATATTACTATGATAGAGTGATGAGACAGTTTGGTTTGATACAAGGAGTCCCTCAGACAATTCCTCATTACGCATACCTGATGAGGTACTATCAGAGACCTGATGCCATACACCGACCTATAGTAGTAGACATTGTAGATAGTGAGATAGATGAGACCAAGGATACAGAGATATCCCTTGAGACATCCTATGTGGGTGCTAGCAGTGATTGTATTAGATATTGGAGTTTACAGGGGACCCATCCTATCTTCCCTGATGACTACCCTATAGGTGATCCAGGTCTTTCAGAGAGGATGCACCGGGGTGGTGATATATCAGAGGAGGAGGAGGAGGATAATGGGGTGGAGCCCATTCCTGAGGGGGATCCCATGGAGGAGGAGAGAGCAGAGGAGAGAGAAGAGGAGATGCCCCCTGGCCATGATACATGTATCAATGATCATGCAGTCTATGTTTCACCCTTGAGATCATGACAACCTCCTCAAGCACACATAGAGATACCACCACCTAGACCTAGACACAGTGAGAGAGGAGAGAGGAGATACTCCATGCCCCCACTATCTAGATCCTTTGGTGATACTCAAGAGGGAGATCTAGGTATGACATATGTAATTTAGTTAGAATGTTTTAAATGGATATGTTTCTTAGAAAAAGTATTGAAAGAAATTTCTTGAGTCTTGCAATGAGCATAGCAAAGTGGAGGAGTTTTGTATCTGAGGTGTTGAAGGATACATGCATATCCTACTGACTGCCAGCTAGTGAGCGAGAGTCCCTTATAGGACAAAGGGATCCCAGAAGATATACAGATATCTTCCTATGTGTATAATGAGAATTGAGGCTATGTAAAGAAATAGAGGAGAATTTGATAGCTGATCTACAAAGATTCCAGGAGCGTAGCCATGAGATGAGTATATAAAGGAGCCGCACATAGACAACCATTCTGAGATCCTCAGCCTCACACCATAGATCAGAGAGAGCTGGGAGACACTAACCCTTAGAGCATAGAGACAAAGTTTGATAGATATGGTGCATGTGCCATATACATACCAAACTTAGAAGAAGTTTATTTATGAAAAATACTTTGTTTGAACAATTAGTTTTATGGTTGATTACTTGCATTTTCATCAATGCACAAAAAAAAAAAAAAAAAGAAGAAAAATGTGTATGAATGCATTCGGATTTATATAACTTATAAAATGATTACTCTATAAGGAATACACATATACATGAAGAAAGAAAGATTTAGTTAAGGATAATAACCTTTGAGATGCATAATATTAATAGGTTCCTTAAGAAGGACACCATTCATATCAGCAATTTTATAAGCACCTGAAGTAAAGTCCTGAATAACCACAAAAGGTCCAAGCCAATTTGGGATAAACTTCCCTTTTTCACTAGGTAGAGCATTCACATTCCTTTTATTCTCATATATGACTAAATCACCTACCAAGAATGACCGTTCAATCACCTTGTGATTATACTATTTCTGGAGTGATTTATGATAGGCCTTAATATGTTCCAAAGCTTTTATCCGTTGTTCATCTAACATTTCTAATTCTTGTAATCGTTGTTCTCAGAAAGTATCTTTGTCAATAATCCCATGAAATGAAACATGAAAAGATGGTATTTCTAATTCCAAAGGCATAATAACATCAGTGCCATAAACAAGATTATAAGGAGAAGTATCAGTGGTCGTACAAACACTAGACCTGTAGGCTCACAAAGCATAGGTAAGCTAGGTATGATAATATTTTGCATGCTTGTTAACCATTTTCTTTAATATTTTTTCAATAACCTTATTCGATGCTTCAGCTTGACCATTAGATTGAGGGTAATAGGGAGTAGAAAATCTATGTTGAATGTGATATTTCTCCATGAATTTCATGACTTCTTTATTTTTGAAAGAAGTACCATTATCCGAAACTATCATTGAAGGAATACCAAATTGTGATATAATATGATTAAGGATAAAATCACAAATAACATCTGCAGTGGTAGAACTTAGGGGAATGGCCTCTACCCACTTTGTAAAGTAGTCTATAGCCGTGAGGATATACACATGTCCTTGAGAAGAAGCTGGTGAGATTTTTCCAATAAGGTCAAAACCCCAAATGCTAAAAGGCCACAGAGCAACTTGATTACGAAGCTCGTGAGCAAGAGCGTGGATTAAATTACCATGTTGTTGACATTGAGGACACTTTTTAACAAACATAAAGGAATCTTTCTCCATTTTTTTCCAATAGTACCCCATTCTAAGAAGTTTATTAACTAAAGATTTGCCACCAAAGTGCCCTCCACAAGAACCAGAGTGAGCTTCTGCTAAAGCTACAGGTACTTCGATTTTGTTAAGACATCTTAATAAAAGACCATTGTAAGATCATTTGTAAAGTGTATCTCCTAGAATAATATAATGGACTTTAAGCTTTCTAATACGATTACGTGTGTTCCTTGTTGCTGATTCTGGAAAAGTATTATCTTTCAAAAAATGAAAGACATGTGAATACCATTCATCAAGATGCAAGTTAAAACAATCAGTTGTAACCTTCTCAGAAATTATAGGATTTTTAAGAGTATGTATAGTAAATTGAAATTCTTTGTCATTATTCTCAAGACAAACCAAAGAAGTTGTGCTTTCCATGGCATCTGCATGTTGATTATCTTTCCTAGGTAAAGTCTGAATCGTATAAGAGAATTGTGAAAGAATATCTAGAGCCAAATCTTGATATTGCATCATTTTATCATTCTTAGTCTGATAACCTCCTTTGATTTGTTCAACAATTAATTGTGAATCCCCATAAATTTCCAAATTTTTAATATGAAGGGATGAAGTTGCTTGTAAGCCAGCTATAAGAGCTTCATACTCCGCGATGTTGTTAGTACAAGGAAAAGTTAGTTTATATGACATAGGGATTGTTTTCTTTGTAGGAGGGATCAAGATAATTCCCACCCCAGAACCTGTCTTACATCTAGAACCATCAAAATATAATTCCCAAACATCTTCTTGTTTAATTGCAAATATATTCTCATCTGGGAATTCTACTGCGGTAACACTTGTATTAGAATGAGGACAAGGAGCTTTAGCTAAGTAGTCAGTTAAAGCTTGTCCTTTGATTGCCTTTTGAAGGATGAAATTGAGATCAAATTCTATAAGTAACATCACCCACTTTTCCAGAAGGCCAGAGAGATTAGTTTTTGAAAAAAGATGTTTTAGAGGATCAAATTTAACAATCACATTGACCTTGACATTCAACAAGCAATGCCAAATTTTTTGACAAGCATAAACTAAAGCCAGGCATTATCTTTCTAATTGAGTATATCATGTTTCTTAATCCAATAAGGTCTGACTAATATAATATACCTGTCTTTCCTTTCCTTCGCTATCATGTTGAGCCAACAATGCACTTACAACATTGGAAGTAGCAGAAGTATATAGATAAAAGGGTTTATTGAATTGAGTAGCTTGTAAGATAGGAGGATTAGCAAGATATTCCTTAAATTTCTCAAAGGATTGCTTACATTCCTGGTTCCAAGAAAAAATGGTATCTTTTCTGAGTAAAGAAGTAAAAGGAACAATCCTATCAGCTAGGTTATAAACAAAGCGACGAATAGATTGTACTTTTCCTTGTAAACTGCTTAATTGAGAAATTTTCTTAGGAGGAGGCATGTTAACAATAGCATCAATATTTTCAGTATCGACCTCTATGCCTCACTTAGAGATTATAAACCCTAGTAACTTTCCACAATCTACTCCAAAAGCACACTTCTTAGGATTCAATATCATATTATAGCTCCTAATTCTTTCAAATATTTGTCTTAAAATGAACACATGATCCTCTCTTTGTATAGATTTTGCCAAGATATCATCCACATAATCTTCCAAAATTTTATGAATGTAATCATGAAAAATCAAAGTCATGGCATGTTGATAAGTTGCTCTCGCATTTCTTAATCCAAAAGGCATCATGACCCAACAGAATGTCCTCCAAGGTGTTATAAATGCGGTTTTTCCTGCATTTCTTAATCCAAAAGGCATCATGACCCAACAGAATGTCCCCCAAGGTGTTATAAATGTGGTTTTAAGTTGATCCTCAATAGGAATAAATATTTGATCATAACTCAAAAAACCATCCATAAAAGATAATAAAGCATGACTTGCTGTTGAATCCACAATCATGTCAATATTAGGTAGTAGGAAACCATCTTTTAAGGATGCTTTATTTAAATCTCAAAAATCAGTGCACATTCTGATCTTATTTTCCCCTTAGAAATAGCCACAATATTAGAAATCCACTTAGAATAATCAATAGAATGGATGAACCCAGCACCTAATAGTTTTTCGATTTCTGCTTTTACTAGTAAGGCAATGCCCGAATTCATCTTGTGAATCTTTTGTTTTATAGGTTTAGCATTAGGTTTAAGAACAATATTATGAGTAACAATCTTAGGATCTATACCTGGCATATCCGAATATGTCCAAGCAAAAATATCCTTATATTCAAGCAAGAGGGAAACCAATTGATCATGTTCATCTTGACTCAAACATTTTCCAAATTTTATTGTTTTTTACAAGATCATGCTCATCTACTTGAACTTCAATGGTCTCCATTATTAATAAGTTATTTTGTATGGGAGGATCCATTGGCAAAGGAGAAATATCTTGTTCATCATGTTCTCCAAAATAGGCTTCATTGTTCAAACAATAGAGTTTGCTTCTTTTTTAATGAAACCTAGGTAGATTAAGCCCCTAAAAAATCAGTGAGGGCTTCATCCTCAGGAAAGATATCCAAACTAGGTTTTTGATCCATGTCCAGGTGAAGTAGATTAACCAATTTCAAATGTCCACCGCAAATATGATTAACATTAAGAGGAAAAGTGGATAGTTGTCTATAAGGATTGAATCCTAACCCATAAGTATAATCACAACCATCATTGTCCAAGGGTACTTGTATACCTTGCTCATATTTACCACAACCTTTTCCATTAAATCCTGATTTCTTGAGTAAATGATAACCAGAACCATATATGTCGGTCATATCAGATTGAGTAAAAGGAGCAACATATGTCACAATTTCATAGCAATCTGGTTTGATTGTCTCAATCATTTCATTACCTGAAGCAGCAACAAAGTTGCTTTTTAATTCCTCAGATAACAGAGAAGGGATAAACACTTGTTTTTCAAATTGACTTTGTTCTTTCATAAATTCTAAATCCAAGAATTTGTTTTCCCTTGTGAAAGAAGGATTGAAATCCAATGTTCCCCAATCATCTTTCGTTAGAGAAGAAGATGGAATTTTAGCTTGTTTAACTTTAGGTGGTTGCTCAGGTTTTTCATTGGGTTGTATGGGCTTAGGAACCTTAGCATATTCCACATTCAATCAAGGATTTGGCACATCATCCGCATGTAATGTGTACATTAGATTGTTATAAATGAACCTCACCTTGTGATGAAGAGTAGAAGGAATCACATGCATAGTATGTAACCAAGGTCTTCTCAATAAAAGATTGTAGTTGAGAGGTCCTGGCATAACATGGATAGGAGTGTAGAGGAGAACAAGACCAACCTTGATAGGTAGCGTAATAATACCCAAAGTTTTCTTTGCAATGTTATCAAATCCATGAATAGGAATATTATCCGGTTAAATGGTTATAAGATCAGCTTTAATTTCCCTAAGCATATCCATGCTACAAACATTAAGCCCATATCCATTATCAATTAGTTTTCTATGAATGATACTCTGATTAATAGAGACAGCAACCATAAGAGCATCATATTGATTCTGCACCTCAATAGAAGGTAAATCATTATCAGAAAACACAATAGGAGGTATAGAAGGCATAGTATGCATGCAATCCAAAAATGAATTAATGTTCTCTTGGTTCAGAGGTGAAGCAGGAAGAGTGGATAAAGATTTTTGCACACTAGTACATTAGGCCTATATTTTAGAACAAACTTTTCGACGGCAGGCCAATTTGGCTTGTAAAACTCTTTTTTTTTAGTTTATGCTCCCGAAAATGTCGAAATATCAACATATATTAGGTTTAAGAAGAAATGTCAAAATATCAACAAACACGGGATTATATAGGAAAAAAAAGAATAGTGTTAAACACAATTTTCATTGCCTACGATCAATTTCGTGTGCCGAAGTGCTTTTGGCAGGAGGAGACAGGTTCGTGTGCTGCAATTTCACACAACAAGTAAGGGGCACACACTCCATTTTTGCTAATCTTTGTAAAATTACTGTTATCATAGAGGTCCCCTACAGATTTTGCGTGGATCTGATGTAGTCTTTGAATCTTTTCTCTATGTAACTATTAATCTTTTCTGCCAAGGGTTCGCTATTAAAGTTTTTTTTTGTGGGAGCTTCTTGAAAGTTCCTTTGCAAGAAATTTGGATTGAATTCAATGTTGTCATTTCATAGTTATGGCATTTTTCTTTGCAAAATTTATTCAAATATATAAAATCTGAAACCTTTATGTATGGATTTGGTGTCCTTTCAAAACCCTAGGGCTTCCTGAGATGGTTGCATATGTTCTATTTATGTTTCCTTTCTGGGTACCTTCTGTATCTTCTATGGCTAAAAATATTACCTCTGTTATTGCAAGAGAGTGATGAATACCTAAAATGTATCCTTGTATCTTTGTATTTGAAGCTATTGTAATATCAGAGGGTTTTATCTTTTTGAAAATTTCATTGTGTGAGAAACTTTTTAAATGGCATTCTGTAAGAAAAATTAGAGGTGAGTAAGCATAGTTCTTCTCGATATCAAAGAAAATTTATCATCATGCTGGCCCATAGCAAAATAATTGTTTGGATAATAATCTATGAAGCACATTGCAAGTTCAAAAAATATTATCAA
>MU226447.1:699624-715539 GCA_018584345.1 Thuja plicata
GTTTTAATCTAAGATTAAAGAAGATCATTGAAAGTACTCATGTGAAGATTGATGAGAAGTTTATGATTCAAGAAAGATACTATGAATGTGCTCCCATGATTGAAGATGAGCCTAGACCCATCAATAAGGACACAGTTACTAAAGAAATGTTTGACTGTATTGTTGTTTCATGTAACAATCCTAAACCAAGTGAAGAAGAATCATAGATTACACATGAAAGTGTCACTCCTAAGAACTCAAAATACACATCCAAATACCACTCTAAGGAAGATATCATTGGAGATCAAAGTGCTAAAGTCTTGACAAGATCTAGAGAAAAGGGCTCAACCACTGATGAAGAGGTATGCTTACTTTCACAAATTCAACCCTTAAGTGTTGAAGATGCGTGCAAAGATTCAGATTGGCAAAGTGCTATGCAAGAAGAATTAGATCAAATAATAAATAATGATACATGGGAATTGGTCCCTATATCTCATGACAAGAATGTGATTGGAACAAAGTGGATATTCAGGAACAAAATGAATGAAGAAGGAACAGTGGTAAGGAACAAAGCAAGACTAGTATGTAAAGGATATGCGCAGAGAGAAGGAATAGACTACACTGGTACAATTTCCCCAATGAGTAGACTGGAAGCTATCAAGTTGTTTTTGGCCTATGCAACATTCAAGAACTTTAAAATATATCAAATGTATGTCAAGTCAGCTTTTCTGAACGGTGACTTGAAGGAAGAAGTCTACATAGCGTAGCCTGAAGGATTCAAACTTTCAGACAAATTAGACATGGTATGAAGACTAAAGAAAGCACTTTATGGACTTAAATAGGCCCCAAGAGCTTGGTATGCGAGACTTGATGGTTACTTAACAAAGATAGGACTCAAAAAAGGAGCAGCAGAATGTAACTTATTCATAAGAGAGATAGATGAAGGATTACTACTCATTTCTATTTTTGTTGATGACATTATTTTTGGAGGTAATGACAAAATAAGTACAGAATTCACCAAGGAGATGAAAATTGAGTTTCAAATGAGCATGATTGGACCTATCAAATATTTTCTTGGATTGAATGTAAAACAAACAGACAAAGACATATTCATAAATCAGTCTAAGTATGTGAAGGAGATATTGAAGACTTTCACAATGGAAGATTGCAAACCAGTAAGCACCCCCATGATAACACAAAGCAAGCTTTCTAAAGATGATGATTCCATAGTAGTTGACAAGACTCTATACAAGTCTATGGTTGGAAAACTCACATATCTTACTCAATCTAGACCTGATATTTCTAATGCAGTTGGCATTGTAGGAAGATTTGTAGCTGAACCCAAGAAAAATCACCTAATGGCAATAAAAATAATATTCAGATACTTAAAAGGGAATATAGACTATGGTTTATGGTATCCTAACTTAGAGAATATACAACTTCATGTGTATACAGATCGAGATTGGGTAGGTTGTGTTGATGATAGAAAGAGTACATTAGGAGGAGCAGTATTTCTTAGAGACAGGTTAGTCACTTGGACAAGCAAGAAGCAAAATTGTATCTCACAGTCGACAGTAGAAGCTGAGTATGTTGCAGCAGCATTGAATTGTTCAATAATGGTTTGGATCAAACAGATGATTAAAGACTTTGGTATTCAGATTGATTATCCTATTGTTATTCACTGTGATAACACTAGTACTATCAATATGTCAAAGAACCCTGTGATGCACACAAAGACAAAACACATTGAGATCAAATACCACTTTCTAAGAGAAAAAGTTGCAGATAGAGAAGTAAATTTGGATTATGTGAGCACTAAAGAACAATTAGTAGATATGTTTACAAAGCCATTATCAAAAGATACTTTTGAGTATCTCGGGGAGAAGCTGGGAGTAATTCCCTTTCCTGAGTCTGATTAGAATTTGCAGCAAGAACATAAGTCCTTGGTGACTGATGAATGGTTGACTACTCTACTTCTAGAGCAGTATCTATGCCTAATGGTGTTTAACACCCTTTTCCATTGATTTCAAAGGGGGAGTATTAGTAAGGGGGAGCATATACTCTGGGGGAGTATACAGTTAGAAGAGAAGCATCAGTGAAGAGGAAATTTTGATGAGGATATTGAGAAGATTGTAAAAAGAAGGAAGACACTTTGAGTTGATGATTTCATATGTTTCCATCAATGTCAAAGGGGGAGATTTTTGGAAATTTTATTCTGTGCAAATAATTGGTTGTATATTTGTCATTAATGACAACATATAATACACAACGGTGTTCTATATGCAATTTTTAGTACAAATTTTTTGGAGCTATGCGTGTTTACTTCCATGATGTATACATGTTCTAGATGCTATGTGCATTCATGTTGAGTCAGATATGAAATTTCAGTTGAGTTATGTTAATCAGTTATGATAGTTACTGTGACTGAAGATTGTCTGTGAAGAGCCGATGTAATTACATTATTTCTTGAGTTGTGCCTATCTTTGGGATATGCGTGTTTGTATTCATTGTTAGTTATGAGTTAAAGATAATTATCTAAAGGTGCCAAATGTGTTCTATTAGAATCGTGAAGTTGGAGTTAATTTGGTGGAGCCGACTTTGTGAAGTGTCACGTCTATTTAGTTTGGGTTGCATGATTCTAATAAGGATTATGTGCTTGATGCGGCTAACTAAAGAAGTATTGAAGGGACTCCTAAAGCCGATGAAGATCACATCTTTTGGGAAGATACTTATAGTAGTTCATTTGCTGAACGCTAAGTGTGAATGATAAGAAAAGACATAGAAAAAGTACAGAACAGAATGTCCATTGTTGTGGGACAATAGAGACATTTCATTCATCAAGATAATATCTATGTGAAGAAGAAGTGGAAGTATACAACATACTAGAACTGATCAAGATAGCAGGTCTACTCAAATAGTTCATTTATCAGATATAGCGCATATCTATTTTATTGAAGGTTGTAGCCTTCATCATTTTAGCAGTGAGCTTTTGGACAGTGAGTCCTCACCCCTAACAGGGTTATTTGTAAAAGAGTCTGAATAGAGTCAGACCCTTAACTAGGTCACTGTACTTATTGTATTGTAAAGAACAACTCCTAATAGGGTTTCAAGATCTCCTAATAGGGATAATTATACTCAAGTATAGTTCTTTGTGGGTGCTAATTCCCACCGGGGTTTTTACCTATTTGGTTTCCCCGTAACCAAAATTGTTGTGTTCTATCTTGTGTTATCTGAATGTGTTAATGCTTAATGTTATATTGTAATTAATTGAAGAAAATATTAAACTAGCTGATAACTGATTCACCCCCCCTCTCAGTTATCCCTTGGGACTATTCCAACAAAACCTTCATCAAGTACATCAGACCAAGTAAAGGAACTTGCTATGGTACTACATACAGGTGCCTCCACTACACTTTCAAAGAAGAAGAAGAAAAAGAATAAAAATCTAGTTACACTGGATGAGATCATTGAAATACCAGACTGTGATCTAAGGACATTGGATCCAGAGTCACTTACAAAGTATGTAGAACTTTGTAAAAGGAAAGCTATCCAAGATAAGCTCAAAAAGGAGACCAAGGACACACAGGGACTAGAGACAACCAAGGAAATAATTCTATAGATTTTACCTGATACCGACATTGATCAAAGTGCTTCTATCATTGATCAATTATTAGTTCTTACCGAAGCCATCACATCACAAAATGTGGATGCAAAGATGGCAATAGAAGAACATGCAGAGCAAAAGTACCAATTACAAATTAACCGAGAAATCATCCAAGAAGTGGCAGAGAACAAGGTAAAGCTATCTAAACTAGTCAATGCATTGGAACCAATAATTTCAGAAGCTATAACCTTAGTTCAGAAGTTATGCACAATAGAGAAATTCACTAAGGACAATAGTGAGAAGATTGTATAGATGGATGCATATCTAAATGCTAGTGCACAAGGTCTTACAACCAATGACAATGCAATCAAGTTGAATTATGACAAGATTATGGAAGCAAAAAGGTTGAGACTTGATATTCTAGAGGCAAAATCAAAATTCAGAGATGAGGTAACCAAGCTCCAGGCTCTACTTCTACTTAATCTCACATTACTGCAACAACATATGACTTCAGAAAGGAAATTGATTGCCACCCCGGAGATTTATGTCAGTGACAGTATCTATGATATGTATGCAAGAATAACATTGGAGAACATGGCCCTGGAACACCTTAAGGAGAAGTGGGAGAAAATTATGGAAGACATGAATAAATCCCATTCCCACATTTTTGACAAGTTTTAAGTATTACACCTTTGTCCTTATCAAAAAAGGGGGAAATAATATGTGACAAAGAGAGAAATGATAAATTGGGAATTGATAAGGTAAAAGGGGGAAATAATGAAAGGATTAAATATATGTATAAAGGCAAGAATATATAAATATACATGTACTATATCAGCATACACATAGGGGGATTCATAATGACAAGGTAAAATACATGGTGTATATACTAAACATTTTAGTTTTTGCACATATTAGTTTTTTATACTAATGTCAAAGGGGGGGATTGATGATCATATTTTTCCATTAGCATACAAGGGAAATAGTTTTTGAATTGTCGGTATCATAGACACTGAAAGACAGGTTTATAGTACAACTCGACACAACAGTTAACAAAGGTCACTCAAAATTTTAAGTACAGAGGAACCTGATAGAGGAACCTGACAGATAGATCACTGTGTAAACTCACAACATAATTCATAGAGGAACCCGACAGAATTTTACAATGTAACCCAACAAACAGTCTATAGACCAGCCCGAGAGGAAAGACTACAGAGCAACCCGAGAACCAATCTACCTAGAGACAACTTTATTCTGAGAAATGTGGATCTGAGCTACACGTCAGATAAAACACTTAACTTTTATATTTAGCTTAAAGCTTAGCTTTAAATCCATTTCTTTAGGGACAAGTAAAGTAATTTTAATTGTTTTAATCAGTCGAACTGATTGAAAAAATGCAACCTAGGAGATCAAGGTCAAGTTGTAAACCTTTGATCATAGAGTTATCATTGTAAAGCGTGAAACTTATTTAGGTCAAATTCATTATATAAATAGATGTGTAATCAATCAGAACAAGATGATGTGATGATGATTATAGCTGAGGAGCACATCTATGGATTTTATGTAGAAGGAAAGAAAAAGATGGAATCAGTTACAAAGAACAAGATTCAAGGCTACCAAGCAAAACAGAGGTATTAATCAGTCACTATAGGTGATACATCATATTGTAAACTTTAAAGGATTTGTACTCGAAAATTTAGGATTGCATTATATCAGGTCAATAAGTATTTTTTACTACATTCTAACAAGTGTAGCAAATAGAAGAAAGCCTTTGTGAAGGTGGATTTAACAATCCTTTTTTAAACCTCTTAACTGAGTGCACACTAAACAGTGTTGCTAAAGCTCTTAACAGAGTAGACCTTAACTAGTCTAAACATGTTACTCCTAACAGGGTAAGATCATCAGAAGTGATCAAACTTGTAAGCCTTAACCGGCCCCTTCCATTTTGCAAATAGTGAAGTTTTGTGTGTTTCATCCCTACCATAGTTTTTACCTTCTAACAGGGGTTTTCTGCGTTACCAAATCTTGTGTCATGTGTCAATACATTTCATGAATGTTTACATGCAAATTAAGTTTATGAATTGATATTACATGCATAAAGATATAATAGCACATATGGTCGGTAATGCAAGGAATTGATTACTAAAGGATTAAGGTTAATTGATAAAAAAAGTTAAGGGTACTGATTCACCCCTCCCCTCTCAGTACACACCATTCCATTATTCCAACATTGTGACCAAAGAATCATAACATGCATTCATCAACATGTCTTTTTCCATTCCCCAAGCTCGCATAACATGAATCCATATCACACGCTTGATTCATCCTCAAAACTCAAAGACTAACTCTGCCATAGTTCACTGTCACTATTCAGTACCCAGTCTTCACTAAAACATCTGTAACTTACTCAATCTGAAATATTAAGCCACGTGACCTTAGATGTATGATCACACCACATCCATATACACATCATCATCATCGCACATTTTGAATCAATCGTACATTACCTGTACACTTCTATCAGTCATTTAGGCAACAGTAATAACTAGTTTGTTCTGTCTCAATAGAAATGTATGTTGACATCATTGACAAAACATGAATGCCAACAACAACAACAACAAAAACAACAAAAGAAACCAATTCCAACATAACCAAGGCTGAATATGAAGAATCTAGACCATCTATAGTACACAAGAAGTACTCTGAATGATTTCATTCAAGTTTAATGTGGGTATTTTTCAGTGGTAATTTTTGGTTAAAAATGGTGAGATAAGTTCACAATGGAGGTTGTGGCATTAGATTTAGCTTTTGAAAATGCTAGTTCATGCTATTTGAGTGGATAATTCATTGGAGTAAATGTTTGAGAAAGTTTTCACAGGACAAAATATATGATTAACAGTGGAGATGAAGTGGAATGTTTGTCACCTTTGTCTCTATTTTTAAAAATTGTATTAAAGTAATATAAACCATCCATGTTATATCAATGCTTGTCTGGTAAAATATATACAATATTTAAATTTTGAGTAGCGACATATTCTTCAAACATCAATATTCATTTTAATGAAAACATAATTTTAAAATAAGGATGCATCCTTACAGTAATTTTGGAGGATTCATTATCAAAATAATAAATTGTATTCTCAAATATATCCTTTAAGAAGCTAAAAACACAAGATAATGATATTTTCTAATGCTTATGTTCATCACAAAATGTGTTCATTTATAATCAATTTCAAAATTCATTGCAACTAAGTTAACATATAAATTTGATTGTTAGGGAAAACATAAAATGTAAGAATATATAGAGTAAATCTTTTTTTAAAAGTTTGAATATATAGGGTAAATATTGTTTTCAAGTTTGAAGGAAAGTTCCATTATAAAATTAAATTAAAATCTTAAAACACTTAAATTGTGAATTAAAATATACTTTTCTCTACATATGCATAATTTGTTTTCAAGATTTTAACATATAATAAAGAATAAAGTAACTTTTCATTTTTTTTAATAAGTACAAAACATAATCAATACATATATAAATGATGGATTTTGTCTTTTGTATAATTTTGTGAAAGACTAACAAACATACATTCTCTAATTAGATTTATGAACACTAAAAATTGATCATCTAAACAATAATTAAATAAAAAAATTATCACATGATAGAGAACAAGATCCCACAAATTAATAACACCACATGAAATATTAATAATCATAATTCAAATCTTATAATTACTCTTTAATTATTGTTTGGATAATCAATTTCAACTGTCTATAAATATAGCTAAAAAAATGTATGTTGTGTTAGGTTAGTTTGTTCAAATGAATAGAGGGCAAATTCAACAAACCTAATAACTAACATCATATCAATTAATTATGTTTGTATTTACCATATTAGTGGGTTTTTGGGGTTTGTTTCTACAACCTTTCATGGATTCGTGGTTTTCTTGTTGAAAACCAAATGTAAAGAACTATATTATTATATTGCATGCATATGACAATGATTTTGGGGTTTCTTCCTGATTCTTCCACGGATGAGTCTTTGAATCAGTTTATATAAATATAATTATGGTGGCTTGTCCACTTTGGCTTTAAAAAAAAACATCATATCAATTAATGACATTTACAATTCAATGTTTGTACTTACTATCAATCTATATTTTATTTTCAAAATAAAATATGCAATACTAATATCATATGTACTTTGACATAGGGAAACAATAAAACACAAAAAAAAAATCTAAACTTTTAAAGCAAGTACAAAAAAATATTATAAGAAATGTGTGTTGAATGCATTAAAATGTAGAAATGTTTACAACTTTCCAATATACTCATACAATCAATTATCTTTAATATTTTGAATGGTTATATAAGTTATTAATGATAAATAAAAGATTGTTTTTTATTTAAAAAGTAGCCAAACCAAGGGTGTTGACCCAAAGAAAACACAACCAACATGAGAAGTGCACACTACCAGCACACTACCAGAATCAGCAGACCCTAAGCCAATCCCTTTTTAAAAAATAAAAAATAAAAAACTAGAAACAACAGGCCCCAACTTCACCATGAATTTGGTAACCAGCCTATTAAAACCAACATACCCCAACTTCACCATGAAGTTGGTAACCAATCTATGCAAGTTAGTACCAGCAGAGTTTAAACATAAAGCAGAGTAGTAAACATTGGTAATACAGTCAGAAGAGTTAAAAAAAGAAACAAAAAGGCCCATAGCGGCCAACCAACAAAACTAGCCAAAAAATTCGAGCATCAAAAAGGAACATAAAACTACTTGGGGTTATTACCCCCTCCACTAAGTAGCAGCTTGAGTCAATCTTCCGCAAGAATTGGAAGAGTTTCCCATCATTCTGATCCTCCCCCGGGGTAATTGCTTTTTCCATGTGCAACAGTTGGAGGGTTGTTGTCTCCGAATGCATAACTTTGACTGCAAACCCAGTAATTATGTTGAAACTTTCCCCTAAATCCTTGATTTCCTCCTTAACCTCCCGAAGATCCTTCTTGGATACAAAATTTAGGAAGGAGGTCTGTAGCCACTTAACATCCTTCTACAATTGAATAATGTCACCCACAGCTTCAATCTTACTCTTGACCTCCACCTTGCTTTCCTTTGGGACCTCCTCCTTGTTACCATTAGTATCCTTCTTAGTATCTAGCTCCTCCTGGTGGCTAGGCAGAGAGGTAGACGTGAGCGGGGAATCTGATTTCTTACCCTCAAAAATTTTCCTTTTAGACAGATCAATGGTGGGTAATTTAAAGCTAGCAGAAATCTAGGACAAATCGTGGCTCTTCTCGGCCCCCTCCAAAGATTGGGAGACCTTATTGTTTTTATCATGGCTTCTCTCATCCTTCTTTATTTTATTCCCTTTCTTATTATCCCTACTACTTTTCTTGTTCTTTTCCCCCTCCTCTGAGTCTCCTTCTTCCTCATCTTCTTCCAAATACCTCTTCCTAACAGCTTTTTGATTATACCTAGTATTAGAGGAAATTTTGTGCGACCTCCTCCTACTTTTGTTTTCATCTTCTTTCTCCTCTGAATCAATATTGATTTGGACTCCACCCGTCAGACCCGCTTTATCAATCTTGGCCTTATTATGCACAGGGGTTTTGGAGGATGAAGTGGGGTTAGAGTGAGAACCCATTAACTCTCTGGGAGCATTCTCAGAGCGAGAGTTATTATCTTGCATAGTGAAAATTCTTGGGGGGCATAAAGCAAGGTGAAAATTGAAAAGGTGTAAAATCAAGCCCTGATGGAGAATGCAGTAATTCTGCCTAGCCTTTCTCTTCTCTCTAAAATCCATAACCGAGGCCTTGAGAGAGTACAACAGGTAGAAGGGGAAGGAAATGGTATCATTATAACAGAAGTGGTTGAGTAGAGGGAAGTGGTAATTATATAGAAAGTATCAAACTAACCTTCCAAAGTAATGTACTTCATCAGAATAAGACATACCTTGTTCCAGGGATCGGGCAGCACCTCCCATTTGAAGCCCCCATGAATGCGGACCGGTTCCTCCATCTTTTTGAAAAATCTCTTCATACTAGAGTCATCTTTGTTCTTTGTTACCTTCTTCCATTTTCTCCCATCAGTGGAGAGCCTTGTAGCATGGGCAATGACCTCTTCATTTATTTCAAAAGTTATGTCATTGATGATCACTTTGCGGTCCATCTAGGAATTCACTAGCTGCATCGATATGAGTTCATCGCTGGCCTCCATGGCTTCCATATAAGGATAGAACCCACCCTCCTTCAAGTAAGTAACAGTGCAAGGTTTTTTGAGGAAATCTTCCTCCATTTTTGAGGGCTCCATGTGGACCATATCGCCACCCATATCCAAACTATGCTTAGAAAGCTCCTCCACTTGAGTCTCCAAAGACATCCCACCCGTTCTACCACCACCCAGTTCAGCCTTCACCAGAGCCCAGAAAAAAATGTAGAGAGCCCAGCAAGGATAATCGACAAAGCGAGTGACAGATAACCAGTTACGAATAAAATTTGACACCTTAATGATTTGTAAGTGGGTACAAGTCACATGGGTGGCCAAAATGAAAGCAAAGACATCACGTGAAGGGAAATGATTGTGGATCCTTGGTTTAAAATGCCAATTAAGCCCAGTCATCTTATCAAGGCTTCCAAGACGTGTGTGAGTCCCCACATCAGTGTAATTTTTGAAATTGCCCATACTTTTTCTAGAATATGCAATAAAATCCCATCTTTTCAGAATAATACTAAAATTAATTTCTTTTCCCATTGTGATTTTAAATTTTGAATATGTGATGCTTCTCATAAGACTACAAGTTTCCTTTCCTGTCCTATCAACCTCATCCTCATTCTTCATTAATTAACTTCCTTTCTTTTTCCACAAGAAAAATAGTTTGCTTGGTTAAGGAATTCAAATTTTTCTAGCATCTAATGCCTTGCAAGCCCAAAGTCCTGGCCGCCAGTGCATCTGCAAAAACATTGTCATCTCTATAAATGTGTTGCAGTTTAAAATCATCTAACCTAGGGAGAAACAACTAGATGTCCTACAGTAGATTAGACATATTCCAGCCAGCTCTGAAGTTCCCTTTGACCATTTCTATCACAATTTTTGAGTCACCCTCAATAATCAACTTTTTGATCCCTGAAGAAACTGCCACCTTCAGTCCTGAGAAAAGGGCAGAGATTTCTACCACGTTATTAGAACCCATCCCAAGATGGATTGCATAAGTGATAATCATCTACCCATGGTGGTCTATAATAATGCCTCCTCCAGCAGCATTACCTTTGGAGGCCACCCCACCAAAACTCACTTTGGTAAAAATTTCCTCCTGGGGGGACCACTTGGTATTTCTCCTCACAACCACCTTAGAGAAATCAAAAGCATAGAAGGAGGAAGGAAGATTCCATGCCTTAGCCAACTTACAATCTAACTCCTTGGGGGGGGGAAATGGGGAGTAATCCAACAGCAGGTTTCAATATTTTCCTTCAGTAGATTCACAACTATTCTCACTATTCCTTTGGCATCGTTTTCCTCCCCTCTAAACACCTAATTATTTATTTCCTTCTATAGACTCCAACAAACATGTGGGGGTAACATTCTCCAAAGAAGCTTAATAAGTGAGTGCTTCATGGGTAACCCCAGTTGCAAACAAACTGATCTATATTCTCCATAAACACCCAATCTAGCTGCATTTTTCTCATCATTTTAGACCACACCAAAGTCGTATAGGGGTAATGGATAAGGAGATGGTTAATAGACTCAGCATTATCTTTACACATAACGCATCTGTTAACCAACTAAACTCCCTGCTTTTGGAGGTTATCCAATGTAAGAATTTTTCCACAAAGAATTGTCCACCAAAAGAAACTAATTTTAGGGATCAATTGGGGAATCCGCACCTTTCCCGAATTCTTCTCATCAGCCATAGTTTTTAAGTTGGTTAAATACACAGATTTCACCGTGATCTCCCCTGACTTGTTATGACACCATATAGCCTTGTCCTCAACATGAGAGAGAGGGTTTCTAATTCCTTCCAGAAGCTTCTGAATATCATAGATGTAAGGAGGAACAATAGCCTGGGCAGGGTAAGCATCTGCTAGAACTAACCATTTCCTATCTTGAGAAATGTAATCATTGACTTTACTCCCAAAATGAAGGATCATTATTTCCCTGATGAGACCATACTTCTCCCATCCAAGGGGTTTATCCCCCACCCACCAGTCCTCCTAGAAGTTAATCAAAGCACCATCACCCACCAACCATTTCAATCCCTTAAAAAGAGTTCCCTTACTTCTAGCATTAAATTTCCAAATTTTAGAGCCGGAGGGATAATTTTGACCATAAGGGAATCAGGCATCATTAAAATATTTATCCTTCATAATTCTAATCCATCCGGTAAAGCCTCTAAAAAAATGCCAACCCAATTTGGATATTAAAGCCTTGTTTAGGTCTTTAATTTTCCTAACTCCCAGACCGCCCAAAAGTTTTGGTTGACAGACCATATCCCAGCTGACCAGATTCATTCTATCCTTTTCCTCCATCCCCATCCACAGAAATTTTCTTTGGATTTTTTCCAACTTCTCTGTCATTCTAGCATTGATTTTGAATAAAGAAATGAAGTAAACAGGTACTCCTTGTAGGGCCGCAGACAACAATTGAATTTTCCTCGCATTACTTAGGACCTTCCCTTTCCAACCAGCCAATTTTTTCTGCATTTTCTCCACAATGGTGTTCCAAAACTGGTCTAAAACCTCCTTCACCATGAGTAGGAGCCTAAGGTAGGTGTTAGGTAGCTCAGCTCCCATACAACCAAGGAATTCCACAATCTTCAGGTGGGTTCTCTATTTTAGTATTGAAGAAATAGATTTTACTTTTACTGTAGTTGCTCACTTGACCAGAAGCCACCGCATAGGATTTTAGGAGAGATTTCCATTCCATGGCTTCCCTGATATAGGCTTTTCCAAAAAGGAATGTATCATCTACAAACTGTTGGATAAATTTTAGAGGAAGAGTGGAGGTCGGCTTGAATCTAGCAATAGATCCAAATCTCTCCAACCTCAACAAGTTCCGGGCTAGCACCTTCGTAACCAACAAGAATGGATAGGGGGATAGGGGGTCCCCCTAACATAAACCCCTCTCAGGCTTAAAAAACCCCCAAGGTACATTTTTTACCAAAAAAACAAAGTCAACCGTTTCCACCGCCACCTTTATGACTTTGATAAATCTTTCATGAAATCTAAATTCCCTAAGCACCCCATACAAGAAGTCCCAGAAAAATTTGGCATATGCCTTAGATATATCCAATTTTAGCACCATACCAGCATTCTTTCCTCTGTCCATGGAATGAGTGATCTCATGGGAAGTGATAATTGCATCTAAGATTTGTCTTCCCATCACGAACCCCTTCTGTTTGGGGTTAATGATTTTGCCCAGCATAGGTTTGATTCTGTTGGAGACTATTTTGGAGAGGACTTTATAAAAATTATTACAAAGGCTTATGGGGTAGAATTCACCCATGCACTGAGGATCCTAAACATTAGGAACCAGAAAAATATAGGTTTTGTTGATTTTCTTCAGAATGTTACCAGTTCTAACAAAATCATAGGCTACATGCACAAGATCATATTTGATAACCTCTCAAAAGTGTTGGAAGAAAGATGGGGGAAATCCATCCATTCCAGGTGATTTATAAGCTCCCATAGAGAAAACCACATTTTTTACCTCTTTCTCAGAGGCTTGACACAAAAGAACTCCATTATCCTCCGCATTAATAACAGTTGGGATAGCCTCCAGCAGATTGTCAATGACAATATTCGTCCCCCTCGAAACTGGGCTCCTAAAATTATCTTTAAAGAACTTTGTCGCATACTTTCCAATGTCATCTTCCTTTGAAAGCATTTGATTCCCTCCAACAACTAAGTATTTAATGGTGTTCCTTCTTTTATGAATGGAGGTGGACCTATGGAAGAAGGTCAAATTTTGATCACCTTCTTTGAGCCATTGGACACACGACCTTTGCTTCCAGTAAATTTCCTCTCTCTTGAGATTTTCTTTCCATTTCCTCTACCATCCCTCCTCACAATTATCATCCCAAGAAGAGACACCAGAGGCCATTCCCCCCTGAAAGTGCTTAAGCTTCTCCTCAATTTATTTTTTGCATTGAAAGATGTCTCCAAACTTGGTCTTACTCCACCTTTGGGCCTCCCACCTAATTAATTGTAATTTCTCAAATATTCTAAACATGGACGTCCCCTGAATAGTAGTGTTCCACCATATTTTAATACAATCCTCAAATTCAAATTCAGGGTGGGACTGCCATATAATCTCATAGCGGAAGGGACATGGTCCACACCCCTTCCGTTCCTCCTAGTCAAGAATCAAGGGGGAGTGATCAGAAACCATCCTTGTAAGGTGAGAAAGGTTGATCAAGGGAGAAATATCCCACCCACCCAATAACATCCATCTATCCAACCTAACTTGAATAAGTTGCCTCCCCTTTCTGTTGTTGGACCAGGTAAACCTTGTACCCTACAAATCAATATCCACCAAATCATTGTTCCTCATAAAGTCTTCCAGCTCTTGCATACTTTTTGAATAATCTTGGGTACCCCCCAATTTCTCAGAAGGATAAAAGGGGTAATTAAAATCACCCGCACACATGGTGGGATGACAATGATCAGCCATGATGAGGTTAGAAATTTTTGCCCCGTATCCTACCTCGTTCACTTCTAACATTAGGAGCATAAATATTATACATGATCCAGTCTGGCATTATTCCAAGTAAACAACACAGCAAGGAAGTTATGAGAAAAATCAACAGCATTCACAGATAACTTACATGGGTTCCAGAGAGTAGCCACACCACCAGAGGCCCCATCAGCTTCACTATAAAGAAAGGCAGCACCCGGCCATTTTTTGTCCACAAGAAGAGAAAAGTTTTGATATTTCATCATAACCTCCTGGATTAGAACCATGTCAAACTTGAAATCTAAGATATACTTCTTCAGAGAATGTTGTTTCTGGGGGCTATGCATGCCCCTTATGTTCCATGATAGGAACTTCATCTTTTACTTTTTTGGGAGTCTTCTAGGGTTAACTTCCACCCAATGGTAATTTCCCTTGCTGCTTTTTTGGCTCTTACCACTCTCGTCGTTGGGCGACCAACTTTGACATCATTTCCCACGTCCACCTTATTTTTGTTATCAATGTCTTCATCCGCCTTCTTTCCCCCTCTGGTTTTCCTTTTAGGTTCCGACCAATCTAGTGTTAGAGTAATCATTAGTTTGCTTATTAATTAAATCATGTTGATTTAATTAGTTAAGTCATTACTCTTTAGTGCTTAAGCTTTCTCTTAGGTGCATTAATAATTAATTATTAATGTGCAACCTAGATTTTTTAGGCTTTAGGGTTTTTTTCACCTTTATAGGTTGAACCTTGTAATTCTTTTTTCATTAATTCAGATTATAATTTCGCTCTCACATTTTGAGCAACTTCTGAGTTCTTCTTTTTCCCTCTTTCTGCTTCTCTCCTGTAACAGGTTATTTGCATGCAGGTATTCTTGGCATTCTGTGGATTTGTATTTCTCAAATCCTACATGGTATCAGAGCCACACTGCTACTGCCTGGTCCGGTGTTTGTGAAGCAGTGTTTCGAGGGCAAAAACCACAGCTTTTCTGGGGTTTCTTCTTCAATCTAGAAGAGACACTTTTTTCTGGAACACATTGAGTGAAAATGGACACCACCATCATGCTTAGAAGGCCTAGGAGAGTCAATTTTCATATAAATTTTTCCATTTTTGGCCACAGTAGCCTCTGGGAAAAAAATTCTCTCCAGCTCAACTTTCGAGGTGAAAAATAAAAAATAAAATAAAATAAATCAATTTTTAATTGATTTTTGCGTTAAAACTAACGCATGCAGTGTTAAAAATCAATGCTGCTTTGTAAATAGGCACCACCGTCAGTTAACCGCTAGTGGTTAACCTCTAGCGGTTCACCTAACCTCCAAGGTTTTCTCTCAAACCTTCTTTGGGGCAGTTTTGAGCACTTTTGGTATTTTGGCCATATCTTGAGCATACGGTATCAGATTTTTGACTTCCTTATATTGTCGGAAAGCTCTTTTTGAGCTCTATCTCATTATATAGGTTTGATTTTCTATTTTTTCAATTTTTATGTCTGTTTTTCTAGTCAAAATAAGAACTTGTGTTTTTCAGCACTCTGTTTGTTTCATGTGAAGAGTTATCATGGGTTTTTCTTCTCACCCTTCTATTGTTATTCTAGAATGGGGTAATTATGAGTCATGGGAAAAGGGTATACTTACACATTGTAGGTGGTTTAATATTTTTC